>DWQW01005571.1:0-17590 GCA_018249695.1 Heliconius erato demophoon
GTGGATGTCCAGAATATGAAAATAAACATCTGCCCAAATTTCACGTTTCTACCATCAGCGGTTACGGCTCTGCGTGCGTCTTACCTCAGTCAGTCAGCACAAGTCCTTTTATATATATAGATAATGAAACTTAGTTCTTCAGCTTGAATTTTATCCCGAGTAAGCACAGAACTTGGTACCCATATAGATCTCCCTTTTTTATGTCGATTAAGTCGAAAATGACGTAGTGCTCAATATTTAACTTGGCTCTTACTCCGTATTTCTGTTTTGGATGGGATATCATTACATTGCCAAAAGAAATTATTTATTTAACTGAAAAGGAAAACACAGGATTTTCCATTGTTCGTCGTAAAAGCCACGACAAATAAATTGCTAGTACAATATAATTTTTCTAATATAACCTTAGTACAATAATATAGAAAAATCCTGTACCTACTATAGGAACTGTATATTCTTCAAGGAGTGGATATAGTATGGCGAAGGTCATAAATTGAAACAAAGCTGTCAGAAATAAATAGTAAAATATTATAAATTATAAATGTAAAATACAATTTATATTACCATAAAAAAACATCGACTTTATCCTATGTTATAGCGCGCACGTTTATGTCTTTTATACACAGTATATCATATAGATACTAAAAACCGTAAATACTGATTAACAATTTATAAACAATTGCATCTTACTGCATAGCATAAACGAAAATAATTTGTTTGCCTCAGAAAGAATCAAACCCCACACCACAACAACTGTCGCAATTACAGCCAGACCCATCAGTCGGCCGCTGTGCCACTGTGCAACGACGGCCTCACTTTAATTAATAAGTGAGTACTATTATAAAGTAAATAATATACACACACTTTTGCTTTTTATAAATAAAATAATAAATCACCTCCACGCTGTATCCCGCACATAGAAGGGTAGGCAGAGGGAACATAGTTTTAAAAAAATCCGTTCTTCACTTTCCGCCGAATTTTTCGAGGCATTGCATGTTGAGTGATGGGACTCAACGCCGGATTTATACTTTGATGCCAGAGCGAAGAAATGAAAAAAATAAAATAATTCCTCCGAGTGGGAATCGAACCCACAGATTGATTAATCATTTATCAATTAACAAAAAACAAAAAAAAATGTACGATATTAAAATCATCATCATTAAAACTTATAATTTCCTTCCGAACATTACTCGCTTGCTACTAGCTTGATAATGGCGAAATCAATATTTGCGACATTTTGTCAGCTTTACAGAAATACCGGTACGAGTTTAATGCAGGAGTTCTACTGAAAGCTATAAAGAAAAACAATATTTTGTGATACAGAAAAAAAAACTTGAGACTGGCGTGAATTCGGCCACTCAACATGCATTGTCCTAAAAATTGAGCAATATGTGAGGTCCACAAAAAAAACTTTGCATTCCTTAGATTTATAGTATGCATGCTGAATAACCCATCGGGTATCACAGGAAAGGCAGCTCGGAGTCAAGGTAGGAATAGCGAGCCTGAAAACCAAGTGTTAAGGCTTTCCTTTCCCTTAATGGGAGTGCTTAGTGCTTCCGCTACCCCCTTTCTGTCGAATTCTGCAGAAATTGCGTTTTGAGTGGTGGAACTCAACGTAGCGTTATTACCAGAGCAAGAAAAGAAATTAAACCGGAGAAATTAAAAACATTAACCTTTCACGCTTACAGTCGCACGCTTGTGCCCTTGTGCCACGACTACCTTCTCTTCTTTCTGTGACATACCTATAAATTGTTTTTTTTTCTCAAACCTACATCTTCTAAGGTAAGCTGCTGTCTTTATTAGTATTATTACTAAATCGATTTCATAGCTTCAATATCTTAGGCCTCGATGGAATTGGAACTTAAAAGTCGTTTAATTCATAGTATGTATTAGTATAAAACTTGTTTTGAAGTTTAAAAGGTTTTCACAGTTTACCCACAAGCTTGATCAACGGACGGCTTGTGGGTAGTAAAAAGGTTTGATAACTTTAATTAATAACTTAATGTAAAATAACAATAACTGTATTTAATAATTTAATGATCTAAGCTTTTTTAAAAAAAAAATGATACTTATTTATTGTTGCCTTTCGCATACTAAGGAAAATGTAATAGATATTATTTGTCACACGGTCAGTAGCGGCATATTAATCATATCATTTTGAATTTCGTTTTCTTCCTCTTGTTCTCGAAGCAAGGAAATGTAAATAATTAATTCCACAAATTGAACCCACGACCGTCGCGCTTACATTCAGATTTAAATATTTACATGTATAAAAAATAAAATTAAATATTTCTAGAGTAAAATGACCAGCTCGAGTGTTTAACTTCGCATATTGAGGTCAAGATCGGCAAATTTTGTAACACCATCTCGTTTGCTTACTTATACGCGAAAAACATATGCTTATATAAATTATATTCAGTACATATTTATGTATCTGTGTATGTTTATCATATTTCATGATCTTTTTTAAAGATATTGTTAATATTTTTTTTTGTATTAGATTAAATTGTAATGGTAAAAGTGCGAAAAAATTATAGTAATTCATTTCTATTCTTTCTGGGCGACAGAAAACTAAACTTTACGGTTGTCACGTTTACAGTCCAACACTGCCATTGCACCACGAAATCCTTATAACATATAAGGTATATACTTATCATTGAATACATTTTATAGAGGAACAAAGCAAATCAAACTTTCACATCAATTTATATGTGATTTTTTTAGCTTAAGAACGGACGTGGATTCTAATGGAAGTGTCTGAATCGGAACCTAAAAAGAAGAAAGTGTTAAGACACTCTGTTCTCCATTCAGACATTCCGTTCACCACTTTTTTGCCAAATTCTTGAGGCATTGTGTGTTGAGTGGCTGAAGTAAACACCGCGCTTTGCCTTTGCTTGTAGTTACCAGAGCGAAGTTATGAAAATGTTAAACATTACATCCCCTCGGGCCGGAATCAAACCCACAACAATCACGCCTGTCCACAACGCCGCGACGACCTTATATAAGAATACTAATCAAATATTAAAATAATATACCTACGTACATATACATTATACATATTTATATATTCAGAGTACAAATATATCTAAGTTTTGGTAAACAAATAAATATGTGCTTAATATTTTCATACTCTTTTACACCGATCATCTCAGTAGGTTAAGGTCAAAAAGACCGAGAGCATTGCGCCATTTAACACATCATGTTCAAGATATTATGTTCAATTTTAGTGTTGATAAGCTTTATGTGTTATAAACACGTAGTTAAGAAGTGTAATAACATTTTTGTAGGTTCGATTCCGATTCGAAGTACTCGAGGTATTTAAAAAAAACCGTTCAAGTGCGAATCAGACACACTCACCAAGGGTTCCTTATAAATTTTAATTTTATGATTGTAGATCACCGGAAAGTACAACAAAAAATATTGATATACTTAAATTTGCGGGCGTATTACGTATTACATTATATACATACAAAATTAGTGCATTTTGTATAAATTAAATTATAAATATAAATTTGTAATGGTTTTCTTTTGGGATGCTCTAATAAATATTTAATTTTCGATTATTCTATATGTGTTATATGATATATAGATCTTATTATATCATAATTTGATAATTCTAGGTAAAGAGTTAGGTGGAGACCAAAGTGATTCGTCACTACACTCTCTCCTTTACTGAAAACTCTTTAGAACGTCTACCTATTATCAACAGACTGCACAGTAGCCTTAGTTCGTAACATGGTCGTCGAACTCTCGCCAGCAAGTGGCAAGCGAGTCAAGGTCGCGACAGTATGAACAACTCAAGCGATATTATATCATTGCGACACTTTCTACGACGCAAAGTTTAAGTTTTGAGTTAAAATATGAGTATGTACGTTAAAAATTGTTTCTAGAACAATATGGAAACTTATTATACCTGCATATAACAGGCTAGGCAGAGAAAACCTAGTGTAGTGTACGTACTCCGTTTCTCACCACCGCCTAATTTATAAGATATTGCGTTTTGGGTGATGGAACTCAAAGCCACGCTTTGTGAAGACGCTTAACAGAATATAGAATTACTCTGTATTTAATTATGGATGAAGGAGACGAAAATATGGTGTTGAAGATTTATTTTGTAAACCAACTGTATTAGTGAGTACTATTGAGTCCAGTCAGAAATATAAATCTATACTTATATGGTAACAGAATTTTCTAATAAAAATCCAGCCAGTCGTGGCGCAGAGGCACAAAGTGTGACTAAAATCGACTGTAAAATCGACTAGTCGTGAGTTCGATCCCCACTCGGGGAAATGAAATATTTATTTAAATTTACATTTTCATTTCTTCGCTCTGCTGTCGAGGCAAAGCAGGGCGTTGGGTTCCACCACTCGATACTTAATTTCTGGATAATTGATCGAATAGTCAAGAAAGGAGTGTCTTAACACTATGTGTCCGCTACCTATCTTATATAATCTATAGTACTGAAATACATACGTAATTAAGAAAATAATATTAATATCATTGACGTTTCGGAAACAGATGGGTGTATAAGAGAAATGTTGCATATGATACGCTCCAGTGAATATTCAGTTCACAAGGACAAATCTGGAAAGATTTTTTACTAAATTTACAAGAAAGGAAGTTTTGAAATGAGTATAATTAGTAATTCTTTTTATCTGGACAGATCTTGAGAATTCAGTGGTCCGTCTTTTGTTCTTTATTTTCTACTACTTTTAGAGATTTCACCATTAAACATGTTAATGAGCGGAGGCCAGACGTGGTGCAGCACATGTGTGCGATTGTAAACGCGATAGATAGTGGTCTCGATTATCAATCGAGTAAATTTAATATTTAATATTTTCGAGTAAATTAAATATTTAATATTTTACACTGCTATGTGAGTGATACAACGTGAAGCTAAAAAAAATAATGTAATAAACGGGGAAGCCAAATAATATTGTACACAAATTGTAGACTTAGTGTGGTGGACAAATCGTAGGTTCCCATTTTTTCCCGTTCCCGTTGGAATTTGGAAATCTTTTCTTCATGCTACACTACCAGAGAACCTGTATGCCATATATCAGCCTCACATTACGTAGCTTCGGCTCTGCTTCGACTGTTAGTGACTGAGTAACGGACCAGTTTTATATATTTAGATTTCTTTAAACCTTTTTTTAAATTAAGCTTATTACCGTTCTATTAAGTCCGTGAATTATTTTTATACTTTTTTAAACATATTGAGCTCTACAGGAAATATTTGGCCAATTCAATTTTTCTTTAAATCATTTTAAAAATATCACTTTTCAAAATGCTGGATTTAGGTCTTAAGTGTTACTAAGAAAGAATAGAGCTTATAAGTAAAAGCAATAGTTAAAAATCTCTTTGTTCATTTTTAAATTAAAGCGGCTATCAATCATGATCAAGGTGTTATGGAAGAGTTGAAATGTTTTAGGAACGGTTCCTCTTTTGTCTTCACACTTACCACATTCATTTAAATGTCAGTATAATAATAATTTTTATCATTATTTATAAATTGGTTAATTTTGAAATTGAATTTGATCGCTAGACGTTGCATGTGTTGCAACACGTAATTCTAAAAGATATAAAGCCAAGTACCTACCCAAAGTTACCCTATTTTGTTAAGGCAGAAAAAAGTTCTTGTTTTAGCTTCACGCTGTATCCCGCATATAGCAGGGTAGGCAGAAGGATCTTAGTGTTAAAACACTCCCGTTTTCATTTAGACGCTTCTGTTTTTCACTTTCCGCTGAATTCAGGAGAAATGAAAATATTTAATATTTAATTTCCCCAAGTGGAAATTGAACCCACAACCTGTCGCGCTTACAGTTGCGCGTTTGTACCTGCCACGACTGACCTCACCTATATATATTTGCTTTAGCAAACATCTCTATATTATGAAAATCTGACCTAGACACAACGCACAGACACACACGAAACTAAGTGGAACTGGACTTAAAAAAATGATATAGTAGGCATATAGTGTAAGTAGATGAGAAAGTGTAGGAGAGCACTAACAAAGAATTCCTCAAAATTTCTACTGGAAAGAAATAAAACCAAATCTTCCATTAGATAAAACTAATTAGTATAAATAAAGAATATTGGAAAAATTCCATATAAATCTGTAAAAGTTTTGTAAAAGTTTTAAAATTCAAGTCCTAACCTTATCAGTTACTTGCTCTATGATCAAATAGTAAAACTCTTTACGAAGCCAAAGCTGATGTCGACATTTATTGAGTGCGATCTTTTTGTACTCTTGCAGTAGTAATCTTGTGCAAAGTATCTATCGTTGATGCAATATGTGCCAATATAGAGATACTTTTATTTTGATTTAGTAGTAAAAAATCAGAGAAGCTCAGTTATTATAAGTAACTGTATGCAAGATGGTTATGGGTTCAGTTTCATTCGAGGGATTTTTTCATATATTTTTTTGTAAAACATTTTTTAAGAGCACCTAGCGTAGAATTGGCACTATTGACTTTTTCATGTAACTTGACGACTCAAAAGTATTTTGTTCCATAGTTTAGATTTCAACGCCGCGCTTTCTTCTGTTACCAGAGCGAAGAAATGAAAATCATTTATTCCCCTGAGTGAGAATAAAGCTCACAAGTCTCTCAGTATGCAGAAGTATAGCGTCTGACTATAACAACGATGGTTGTGGGTTAGATTCCCACTTAGAACTTCGTCGTCGTTAGTTGTTGTGATAAGACAAAGCGTGGCGTTGAATTTTGCCACTGAAGTCACAATATCCCGAAAAAATTGACAACAGCACCATTAAACAGTCAAAAAACATTTAAATAAGACTTATTACTGAAATATATAGAGATTCGTCTTTTCTTAACGCTGGCAGTGATCCCAGTCAGCACCTGTCTACTGCTTGTACATTAGTTGCTTGACATGCTGTATCCCTCACATATCAGGGTAGGCGGAGGGAACCTGCGAGCCTGTTAAGACACTCCGTTCCTATTAAGACAATTCCAATACTCATATTTTAATCTGGAGATATTGTTGAGTGACGGAACTCAACGCCACTTTTCACCTCGTTTCCAGAGCGAGGAAATGAAAATATTAAATATTTCTTTTCCTCGAATGGTAGTCGAACCTGTCACGCTTACATTCACATTGAAAATTCATGCAAGCAAACCAGTTATTTTCATAAAGTATTGGCATTTTCATTTTCAAAATTATCATACATTTTTAAGTTATACTACTTCACATTTTATAATTTAAGTTGGGTAGCGAGGTACAATAGATTTTTTTAAGCTAGGGCTTAAAAATACGAAACAAAGGAGATCTTATCTTCTTACCGGTTCTGACCTCTCAAAGATATTTCATTGTAAAAATTAATTCTTTTGAGCTTCTTACACATTTAAATAATAATTAAAATTATTAAATTATTTTATGAGCTTCTCTATGTTGGATTCCTAATCCAGAGTGGTGTTATAAGTTTGACGTGTCAGTGTGTGCACTCTGGTGTCGCGGCGTTGACACTATTAAACTGACTCATTACTAGTACGTAAACGAAAAAAAATAAAATAAAAAAATCATAATATGAAATAAATTAAAGTGTTTAAATTATATCTATAAAATAAAAATGAATCGCTGAAATGTAAATCGCATAAATTCAGAAATACTGCACGAAATAGTAACTCTTTTTTGTTCTAAGTATTCATTTATACTTACATTACGACGCATTGTATAACAAAAAAAAAGTAATCGTAATTTATAACCAAATTTTTAAAATCGTCTTTGGAGGTGTGAGAAACAAAGTTTTCGTAAAATTAATAAAATTTGATATAGGCGAAGCCGTAAGTAGAAAATAATTTTAAATCAAAATATTTAATCACAAACAAAGTCAGAGTAAAAACTTAAAAAAAAAAACTTAATTAAATAGATCATATCATATTATATCAAGAAATTCGAAATCAATTCCGCGAAATATAACAAATTCGGTCCGTTCTGGTAGGGCTTACCTTCAAAGGTGAACGGCTTGTGTGAGGCAATACAGTGCAATGAAATGGATTAGTTGCATATAAATATTTCTAATGAAAATTTGTTATTAAAACAGAAAGATAATATTGTTTTAATTTTTAATCATATTTAGGTTTTTAGTTTATTTATGATAAATGTAATTTATGTAAAAGTCCATCGAGATCGATATTAATGCATTTAAGTTATTTTTTAAATTTAAATCTACTAAAAAACCGGTCAGATGCGAGTAGATCTCGTATTTCGAGGGTTCCGGATCAATTTTGGGAGTACAATTTATAAAAGTAGACAAACTTAAGTTTACGGACGTATGCATTCATTTTATATAAAATGAACTACAAATATAAGTTTGTAATTTTTTTAATGAAATATCTATAAATTTTAAATTTTCAGAATTTTTCCTTTATTTTTACTGGATGTTCTCACTTCTTGCCAAATTTCATAATTCTAAGTCCACGAGAAGTACCCTATAGGTTTTGATTACGCGGCAAATTTCATACAAAATGCAGCAAAATCGATACATAAGCGCTCGCATCTTTTGATTGCACTGACTTAGAAGTTTGATTTTTTTTGTGCTCTAAGAGACCGTTTGATATTATTAACAGATCGATACATCCACGCGATATAATAACATATGGGCAATAATAATTGCCCATGGCAGACGGACAACAAAGTTTTTTTTTAACGATTTTTTCGTGTTTTATTAATTAAGCATAAAAGTCTATTTCCATTTTTATAACATCTACTGCAATATTTTGAACACTGCGAATACGTCAATATTGCACCAAATGAATAGTATAGCAGTGCCAGTGACATTGAAACAACGTCCTCTAAGTGAGGGATGGCGAGCATCATCATCATCATCATCAGCTTGTCCTGTCCACTGCTGGACATAGACCTCTCCAATGGCACGCCAATGAGCTCGATCTTGAGCTCTTTGCATCCAGCCGATGCCAGCCAGTTTGAGAATGTCGTCACTCCATCTAGTTGGAGGACGTTCCACATTACGCTTGCCGAGGCGTGATCTCCACTCTAAAACGCGTTTACTTCATCGGTTCAGCGACAAATTTGACCAGCCCACTACCACTTCAGCCTTCTAATTCTTTTGGCTATGTCGATAACATTGGTTGGCGAGCGTTGGAACAAAATAGTATAGGAAATAATTTTAATGATGAAAATCATCAATTTGTTAAATTTAAACTGAATCATGACATAATCTTGTCGAAACGTTGCAGTAAAGGCCAAAAGGCTTCTTGCAATATGCAATATTAGTCTCTGCTTGAATGACCAAGATTTGTCGGTAACACTTACTTTTGTAATAAAGTTAGAAAATTTGTCATTAAAACATTTTTTATTTTTCGTATCTATGTTTTTATCTTATATCTTTCTTTTGAGGCTTTGATTTTTATTTAGAGATCATCGCAGCGCAGCGGCACATCGTCCGACTTGTAGGCGCGGCGGTTGCGGGTACGATTCCTACTCGGGAAATAGATAATTTTCATTTCCTCGATCTGGTAACAAAACGAAGCACGGCCTTAGTTTTAGAAATTAAAAAAATGCATATTTTTAATTTCTAAAACTTTTTCGAAAAACTGAGTATGGAGTGTCTTAACAAAATGTCTATTTTGTTAAGACACTCCATACTCAGTTTTTCGAAAAGACGTTAAGTGTTGACTATCGGAACTCAACGCCGCACTATTGGCAGGGCGAGGAAATAGAAATCACTCCCTCGATAGTTTCTCCACAGTGTTATAGATATACGGTGTCCGGCTGACACCGCAGGCAACACAAAGGCCTTTACAATTAATACTCACTAACTATAACTACAGTGACAAAGGTATTGGTAATATTTTAATTATCGACAAGCAAAATCAATTAACATTACGTTGAGTAATTTCAAATACAGTTACGTAAAAGTTAAGTTACGTTACAGGAAAAGTTACAGTCACATTGTACTGTAGTTTGTCAAATTTTGTTTTTTTTTTTCCATTTGAAGGCATAGTTAGTTTTTAGTGTCTTTCTTTACTAAATGTTGAATAACATTTACGTTAAGGAAAGAAATATTTTTTTTTGGAAAATGTAAAGAAAATTGATGTAGCGGCATTGGAACCCACGTCCCGGAGTTGACTACGTTATTATCAAGTTAAGTGATTTGTATTACGTATTATAAAATTTTGAATATACACTGATTTGAACTCGCTCTACTTAGACGGTTTAAAATTAAGACTCTATGTGATGTTTGTAGAAAAAGAAAAAATATTATTGAAATGCTAAAAAAATATTTATTTTTCAATATTGGTGTATAATTTTCTTTTAGTGGAGTGAATTAAGGATCAAACAAAAAAATCATAGTATGTATCAGTCCCTGTGCCACGACGACATTAAAATAATAATGTTCTAATATATATCTACTAAATTTAAAATTTGTTAACAAAATTATAAACTAGCATAAGGTATGAAAAGTTGTTTCCAATCTACATGACATCTATATAATTATTCTAATATTTAGAATAATTATATAGATGTCAATGAATAAAATATTCTTCTAAAAGCTTCATATTAAATAGACTGGCGATAAAAGTGACAAAATATCTGGAATTCGACGCCGCGCTTTGTTTTACCATAGCAGGGAAAAGTTTTTTTTAGTTTCACGCACATAGCAGGGTAGGTAGAACCTAGTGTTAAGACACTCTGTTCCTATTAAGATACTTCCATTCCCTACTTCATGTTCAGAGGTGGAACTCACTCGTTCGCCTCGTTACCAAAGCGAAGAAATCAAAATATTAAACATTTCATTCCCCTGAGTGCGAATCAAACTCTCAACTGTCGAGTTTATAGTCCCACACGTGGTCCCCTGCGCCACGACGGTCTGAGGTTAAAGTTACAAATATTTGTAATATATAAATTGTAATAAATATATACACAGTACCATCATTATTTCTTAATCTCCAGATCCCAATCGTCCCACTTACAAAGTAAACAAGGAGAATTTAGTGACAAATTTCTTTGTTTTTCAAAAAACTACACTAGGCTTTTTCACTATATTTTTTTATCTCACTATAATTATATTGAGATAAAACACTTAGCTATGATAGGCTTGTACTACAGATCTTTTACATTTTTAGGTTGGAAAACACTGAACGAAGAACTTGTTATACAAGTTCAACAAAAATAAATAAAAATTTGTCGGTTTTGGGAAATCCTATTAGGACTCCAAAACACGTTGTCGTTCGGTATTTTTTTTAAATATTGTTATGTAAATTATATAATGTATAATGGTCATAATTTATATAAAATTTGACAAATTTTTAGCATAAGCCGGTTAAATAGTGGGCGGTTATAATGTGATACTTCATTGAGGAAATAATATAAAACTAAATATAAATAAATAAATTAAATAAATTAGCTTCACGCTGTATCCCGCACACAGCAGGGTAGGCAGAGGGAACCTAGTGTTAAGACACTCCGTTCCCTACTTTCTGCCGAATTCTGGAGGCATTGCGTGTTGAGTGGCAGAACTCAACGCCGCGCTTAACCTCGACACCAGAGCGAAGAAATGTAAATATAAATTTAAGTAAATATTTCATCTCCTCGAGTGGGGATCGAACCCACAACCAGTCGGTTTTGCAGTCACACCTCGTGCCGCTGCGCCACGACCGGCCTCTAAGTCTAAATATAATAATAATAATCTTTATTGTAAAATAGCGATAAGGTCGCTCTTCCAGGCAACCTTAAGGCATAGGATATAAGGGGGAGGAAAAGGGTTGGGGGTGTAAACAACGATTATAATAATTTTATACAGCAGGTAGCATACAGGTATTAAATATATAAAAATATAACCTATTTGTACATAAATATAAAGGTACGTATATAAATATAATGTAAATATATAAAGAAATATTTTTTTCCCCCTACCAGGTTAGGCAGAGAAGACCTATTGTTAAGACAGTCCGATTCCTAATTTCCGCCCAATGTCTTGCTGAGGTCGAAGTAGCTTACTACTTGAAAGAGGGAACCTGGTAAACCAAGTGTTAAGGCACTCCGTTCCTACTAAGACACTTTTGTTTCTCATTTTACACAGAATTCTGGAGGCATTCCGTGTTGAGTGACAGAACTCAATACCGCGCTTTGCCTCGTTACTAAAGCGAGGAAATGAAAAATATTAATTATTTCATTTCTTCTAATAAAATCTACTGTTAAGACACTCCGTTCCTCACTTTCCATAAATTTCTTCTTGTGTGGTAAATCTCTACGCTGTCATCTGTTTAATCGCTCATAAATATAAAAATATTTCTTAAAAATATATAAATATAAAATATATATTTTTAAATAATCGTGTACATTTAAAAAATGGGAATGGAACTCCATGCATCAGACAGATAGACCCTTCACTGCGTCGTTATGATTAGGTATATGCCTGCCCCTAGTTTGATTTTATTTATAAGTACAGTCGAATTTAAATAAAGTTAATTACTATTTAAGTAACTATCAAGTAAGTAGTCTTACATTATTTACAGAAATGTGGTAAAATATTTAAAATTTCAACGCAACAATCATATTATTACGTAATGTTTGTATAATGTATTTTGGGTTAGCTATTAAGTTTTAAATATGCCCATTTTTATTATACTTCAAATAAAAAAATATAAATTGTAGTTATTGTTGAGACACAAAAGAAATTTTGTTAACATAATATGTATGTACTTCATCATTTAGTATTAATTAGAAAAAAACAAATAAACAAAAGCAACTGAATTACTAATAAAGTAAAACAAAAAACAATAACCTGCCATAGACAAAAAATCAAAACTAGGTCAAAGACAAAAAACAACAGACTATTATTCCAATCCCACCCCAACTAAACAACAGATTAAAAAACACAAACACAGATTAAAAATTTAAAAAAGCACCTGTCAAAGTCAATGTTAAGACGTTGCCACACTCACCAAGGTCACGTTGCGTCGCGCTCGTAGTACACAAACGTTCAGCAGCTACTTCACTACTGAGAGCTGAGCGGGCGGTTGTAGCGGTTTCGCAACAGTGTGGTGGTGTCTTAATAGTGACAGGGACGGGTTTTTTCAGGTTCCTTTAAAGGTTTTTATTTCAAGTTATTCTGTTTTTTATAATAATTTTTAAGTTTTATTAATTATATTTTTTTAAAGAATCATCAAAGATAAAATAGAAATAGACAAATAGTTTGAATAAAATATCTCAAGTAAAAAGCAAATAATAAAATACGCATTCAAATTGGTATATTTGATGGACTTACATTACTAAGCTTTTAAATATCTTTTCTATGATTTTAAATATAGTCTTTTCTTTAGCCAACATCTACTAGCCAATTACAGATTTTAAGACATCCTAGTAGGGAGGCGCAATTCTATTTCATTTAGCTCAGATAATAGTTTATAAATGTCACTCTATAAACATTTGTAATAGTCTGTATAAAACCTATAACGGCCCCACGTTTATTTCATTCGTTACGAAGTGCACCACAAAATAATAACTCATACTTACCTATTGTTAAGACACTCCGTTTCCCACTTCCCTGATCCCTCCCAATTTTTACTAAAACATTTTGTGTTGATTGTGGTCAACGCCGCGCTTAGTTTTGTTACCAGAGTGAAGAAATTGAAAATAATTCATTCTTCTGAGTGGAAATCAAACCCACAGCTATCGCGTTTGCAGAAATGCGTCACGGTGCCGTCATATGTACGATGTACATACAGTAATTGCAGCTTACATTGTCTCTAAAATTAAGTATATCGAAATAACAATGCAAGGTTATACAGCTTCTCATCATTTCTTCCTGTAAGAAATAAGTCTGCGTGACCGGGCTTAGATACGCCTAAGTGCGTAATGGTGGTGGGTTCAGTCCTGTTTGAGGCAAATGTTACATTTAATAAGATATAGTAAATATTATACGTTTTCCTTGTTCATTTTTTACTATCTATATATAGATACTATTGAAGTTTGTTTGTCTTAACATTTTTTTTTCAATATCAAATTATATATGTATCTTGTATCTTACTGTACTCGTATATAAATAGCATACATACATACATACAATAACAATTATATTTATTTTAATATTTTTTAACTTTTATTCCACTGAAAAATACTTATTAGAAAACATATAAAAGTTTGAATGTAGCGAGATTCGAACCCGAGCCTCTTGGAGACCATCCAATATTTTGGTTAGTATGTTGATGAATTGGATGGTCTCAAAAAGGCGCGAGATTCAAATTTGGGTACCGTACCTTATAATATTTAGTATTTTAGCTAAGTTTTGCCTGCGGCATCGTCCTTGCTCGATTGGATATAACTAAGAATTTTGTACGGCTCATGACACGTCTTAAGAGCTGGATAAAAAACATCAAGTTTACACAAACAAACGTCTATAAGAAATATTATTAATAATTAAAATTATATAAATTTACTATATTTTAAGTAAAGACTTATAACAAAATACAAGATATTAAGCTTAATTCTTATTTACATATTAATGTCCAACCAACTGGTACGCTTTTGCAATCTAAATTACATATGTGACTCATAATGTTCGAGTTGCCGACAGCACGGATATGATCACATATCTCATCATCATATACCTATAAAATGTTAAGAATATAGTTTGAAAAGTCACACTCAGAAACGTTAATAAAAAATAAATTTAAATTAAGATTTTAGACAATGTAAAGGAATTACTTAGGTTTTTTATCTACTTTTTATATTGAGGCAGAGGTTACTGATCTGAGAACCAAGTACACATTCCGTTCCCATTAATATACTTCCGTTTCCCATTTTCCGCTGAATTCTGGAGGTAATTATGAAGAGATACCGCGCGTCGCCACGTTACCGCATTACATAGAGGAAATCTAAACATATTTCATTTCCCTTAGTGGAAATCGAACCCACAACTTGTCGCGTTTACACTCGCATGCTAGTTACACTGTGCCTCGACTAGCCTCAAGCTCTTCTTATTCAAAGTAGTTAGTAAGTTAATATTTCAACATAGTGACAAATTTCCCAGGGAAAAACCATATTCTTTCGAATGCAGGATGTATAAATATGCCCTCCAATATCACGTTATGTGAAACACATTGCAGTTACGTAACACTGACACATTTTACATTATTACTACGCGTTGTCCACAATTTTGTTTGTGTGAACTTTAAGAGGTTTAAAGGAAAGCCTCGTATTTTTCTTTCCCCTAGCAATTTCAAGAAATCCGTACAAAGAGAATCTCAAACCCACAACGCATTTTTATATATTTAGCTTCACGCAGTAGTCCCGCACATAGTAGGATAGGCAGAGGGAACCTGGGAACCTGCGGTACTATGCGGGATACAGCGTGGAGCTAAAAAATAAATAATATCTTCTAAATATACCCATTAATAGCCATATAGGTATATGATAAGCTCGACCCGGTGCAAACAAGTCGTCACGGTTAGGGCCCATTTGCGTAAAGCAGTGTCGTAAGTGTCCAGCACATTGCTAAATACTCATACTAGTAGAATCTTCCAGAATGTTTTAACTATTTCATTAAAATGTCAGAATATAAAATTACGCCTTATGAAGTATTTTTTTTAATTGATTTTAATTATTTGTAGGTTCGATCCCCAATATGGGGAGTGAAATATTTTCACTTTGTCGCTCTGGTAAGAAGATAAACCACGGTGTTACGTTCTACCACTTAATGTCTTACAAATTGTTCAGAATGTCAGTTTTAGAGTGTTCAACATTAGGTTCCCACTTCTATCCCGCTATACATATGCGGGATAGCGTGAAGGTTCAAAAAAAAACCAAACGACCGTCACTGACTGATGAAACCAAAATTTAAAGAAAAAAGTAGAAAATAATATAGTAATTACTTAAACATTAACAAAAATATCAATATTTATTATACCTGTTTATTTGAATTTTAAAATAGGTTACTTTTAGAGTAGAATAGTTAACCACTCTCTTGATGAATAAATGTAGTAATGTTAATTTAAATTTAAAATATTCTTTATTCAAATAGACTTTTACAATCACTTTAATATCTTCCAATAGATATAAAGCTACTACTGGCTCGAAAGATTCTGGTGTGATGAGCCGACAAGAAATTCAACTCTTGTCAAAGCTACGATTAAATTATTACATATAGACTATAGTAGCAGCTATCCTCCATGAGATTCAATTGATATTAATTCATACCATAGCAGGGTAAGCAGAGGGAACCTGGAACCTAGTGTTAAGACACTCCATTCCCATTAGAACAATTCCGTGTCCCACGTTGAGTGGCAGAACTCATCGTCACACTTTGCCTCGTTATCAGAACAATGAAATGAAAATGTTAAATATTTTCATGATTTCTCCGTGGGCATTATCAGGTCCAAAACTTTAAAATATGTCTAAAACAGTATTTTTATTTGTTAATTGTGAGAAAAAAATATAAATAATGTCAAAACCAAATTTCAAATTTGATAAATGCTGTGTCATCCTCGCCATACAAACTTCACAGCTTATTAACTTCAGTAATACGCCGTACGTAATTGAAATTGTGTCCAAAATTACGAAGTGTACATTATCTTGTCTAATTCAAATTGCGGAATCGAGTAATGGGTCTAAAGGAAATTTTAAACCTTGACCGACTTATTTGACCTTGGGACTATATGAGTCGCTATTTCAAATATTTGCCCGTTTGGTGGTGAATGAAAAGGAAATACCCTATAGGTTTATAATTATCTACTTAGCAAATTAAGTTGAAAAAAATAATTTTGACAGCCGTATGTTATTTTATATGAAATAAATTAAGTTTGTAATGTTTTGTTTTTCTATGAAAGACTTTGCTTTAAATGCTCGTGTCTCTTGATTGCGTTTGAACTTGATACCTCCACGCGATCTCCAAATAAATGGTCTTGATGGAGGTACAGACGAGCAACAAAGTGATCCTATAAGTACGGCATTAAGAATAAAATACAAAAAAAAATAATATCTAAACAAGTATTTTAATATCTAATCAAATTCTACATTCAAATATATGTTTAAATATATTTGAATGTAAAATTTAATAATATAAAGTACCGAAAAAAAATCTTGTAATATCATGAAACACTTTTTTTTTGTATAATATACCTTTTGTTTAATACAAGTTGATAAGATGTAATATTTCTACAGGAGAAAAAACAAATACCTGCGTATTACGTTTGCACTATTTTGATATTACTATGACGATTACGATTACGCATACATACAGACATACATTATGAACAAACAACATAAGGAATAGTTTATTTGTGGTTGTCACTGGTGGTTAACATTTAAGTACTATAACTTTAGTGGATGACGCACAACATTTAGCTTAACTTAGTTTATTTTTTTAGATTATTTCGCATCACTGTAACGATCCATACTAGAACTAATTGTGTTGGTAAATAATATAATTAATTAACAAAAAAAAAAACATTTATAATAAAAAATATTATAAAAATATTTTTTTAATATTATTTAATTATAGCTTAAGATAAATACAATCTTATAAATAATAGTTTAGTTCAGTTATTTAATTACGCGTTCCGTTCACAAGTAATATTGAAGTGACGTAATATACCGTAGGTAAAATACT
>DWQW01005572.1:0-17590 GCA_018249695.1 Heliconius erato demophoon
TTAGTAATTGTAGCAATGGAAGTCTCTTATTTGCGAATTATATGCTTTGACTAAAATTTCAAATTAGTATGGAAATTAAGAATTAGTATTTCAAATTATTTTACTTAAAATGTAATTTGATATTGGATTTTTCTACAAATATTAATCTACACAACTATACGTCAATAAACGTATATTTTTTCCTTCCGCATGTTACAAGGTATGCAGAGGGAGTTCTGGAGGCTTGAGGCGTGTTGAGTTGCGGAACTCAACGCCGCGCTATGCCTCGACACCAGAGCGAAGAAAGTGGGGATCGAACCCACAACCAGTCGATTTTACAGTGATACTTTGTGCTCCTGTGCCACGACTGTGTATATATATATATGTAGAGATGCGACTTAATATTATACTACATTTTAAACATTGTGTGAATGTAAGTAGGTTCAAAACATATGAATATTTTGATTAATATGTTTTTTTTCAAACAAAATATGTTTAATTTTTAGTATAGATATTGTTACTGTTACTCTAAGTTAAGATTTTATTGTATAATAAAATTATCTAAGATTAAATTTTTGTTTCAAGGTGACGCACAGTGTAGCGTTAGCATGTGAACTTTAAATAACTGAGTATTGCAAAACTTTCTATTGAGCTGGAGAGCTTACATATTAATTCAAAAAGTTTTATGACGTGTTTAATGTTAATAAAATAATAATTATAAATTATTTTATTTGCTGGTAATATTTGATACTACTTCTAAAGCAATAAAGAAGTAGTCTCAAACACTAAAGAAAGAAACAGAAATTAAATATTATTTAATTATAATATTTAATTATAATTCGTCTCTACTTTCGGGACACTCAGTATAATATACATATATATATTTTTACTTACATATAACATACAACGGCGTTGAGTTCTGCCACTCAACACGCAATGCCTCCAGAATTCGGCAGAAAGTGGGGAACGGAGTGTCTTAACATTAGGTTCCCTCTGTCTACCCTGCAGTGAGCGGGATACAGCGTGAAGCTGATTTGATTTATTTACACACAACTTTTTATGTTGTGTGTTGTCGTGCTAGTCAAACATAATAAAAATAAAAAAACTGTTTTAACATAAAATATATAATTTTATATTAAAACATATACGTACTATGAAATAAAATTTATATATGATACATGTTTTTAACTAAAATATGCAATGTCTTTATATCATCATCTACATCAAAGACTCTGTTAAGCATTATAAATAACGATGGAGACTAACCTTTTTGGAGTCTTTTGGCTATGCCTGGCAACTTTGTAACCTTCCCTTAATACGGAATTATTTAAATATTTTCGAGGATAAAGACGCCCACAATTTATACGGAAAATAAGCTCAAAAATAACCAAAGAAAAATTGAAATTAAAATCCTAAATTAATAAAATATGAATATTTAAATTAAATTTATTGTTTTATAGATAAATATTATTAGGATCCTTTTAGAATAAAAAACATAAATCCACTTTACTCTTTTAATTATTAAGAAATGTAATTAGTAGATGTAATAAGAATATTTAAATGACTAAACTAAGCACGTTTCAATGTTTGGCCGCTCTTGAAGGCGGCATCTGTCATTTACGGTATAATCTGAATATAAGAACGAAGCGATGTCTGAAATCATAGAACACGCAATATTTTCCATGTCACTGCAAGTTTACAACTCGAAGTAATGGTCCGTTCATTACCGTCGAGCTATTTTTGTTTCCCATTAAAACGCTTTGTTTTTTCTAAAGTGGTGATCGCGTCAACAGATTTCATACGTACAGTTTTCCATTTGCGTTGGCCAGGCAACAAAACAATTTTAATTTTGTTACGGGAAATATTATGTTTTTGTCTTTTTTTTTATGGAAAAGGACAAGGCAAACGAGCGTTCGGGTCACCTGATGCTAAGTGATGGTACAGGTGTGTTGCTGGTCTTTAAGGTGGGGTGGGCACAGAAGCCCGGCATTACCTGAGGCGAAACGCAGTGGCATAAAGCCATTACTTAACGCCGGTTTTAAATGCCGGGGGTGGTAATGATCCGGTCGAGTCTGCCCAAGCGTTTTGCCATTGCTGGCGACGTTACTCTACCACACGTACTTTAGTCGCCTCTTACGACACCACCAGTACCAGGATGATGCTATTCTAGGCCGGGATCACACGGCAAATAATTGTCACCCAGATACCAAATAAGTTTTAAAATTTAGTAATAACATAAAACGATTTTACTTTTAAATGGTTAAATAACCGTTCATATGTTTCATATTACTCTAATATTGAACTATAATAAGTTTTCAGAAGTACATTACGTACTTGAACCTTGCGTGAGCATATTGATAAATTTTATATAACTGGTTCCAACCCTTCCAACTTTATCCCTTACTTTCAAGAAGACCGCACCAAGATGTTTGCGTTAAGAAATATACTTTGGACAGCCAATTTCAACATATCCAGGGTTCCAGGGTTCTTAGAAATTCGATTACGTCCACATACTCGTACAAACGTACATACATACCACCTTGTAATAACTGTTATTACGTTAGCTTACTGAGATTTTTTTAGAAGTGAAATATGGCACAGGAGCACTGGCGTGCGACTGTGAACGTGACAGTCTGTGGGTTCGAATTCCACTCGAGGAAATGAAATATTTACTATTCTCATTTCCTAGCTCTGGTGTTGAGTTGCCACTCAAAACGCATTGCCTCCAGAATTCGGCAGAAAGTGGGAAACTGAAGTATCTTAAGGGGAAAATTTATATTCTTATATTTGTATTTTATATTCTTATATTGATATAATTTTTACCATGTAAATTTATTTAGATATACATATTACAAGTCATATAAATATTAAAATAAAAAAAAACAAATCAGCTTTACGCTGTATCCCGCACGCAGCAGTGTAAGCAGAGGAAATCTAGTGTTAAGACACTCCGTTCTCCACTTCCCACCGAGTTCTGGAGCTATTGCATGTTGAGTGGCGGTATTCAATGCCGCGCTTTGATACGACACTAGAGTCAAGAAACATAAAATATAAATGTAAATAAATATTTCATTTTCTCGAGTGGGGATCGAACCCACAACCAGTCGATTTCACAGTCACACTTTGTGCCCCTGCGCCTCGACTGGACTCAAGAATATTAATGATAAATATTTTTTATGTTCTTTCTTTCGACTTAAAGAATTATTGCATATACATAGTTACATTTCATAATCGTTACTTGTAAATTGCTCTTATTAATTAGAGTGATGTGCTATAACAAGCCTGCATATTTCACGAGCGTGTATAATTATTTTCGCAGAATGTAGCTAAAATTTCTATAAAGCAAGCAATTCCGGATGTTTACGTGATATAATTTATTAATAAAAGTTATAGTTTAATGTTCAACGCGATGCGTCACATCGGCAGTTGTTTGGGCAAGATAAAAATATTTTACAAATAGTTTCCGTTCATCGCTTTCAATTATTAAGCTTAGAAAATCTGCAAATATTTTTACTAGAGCACGTACCACTTAGGGCGACGTGCAAATTTCGTATTTATCTAAAAGTTGAATTCAAATTTAAAGGATTTTATTAAGTAAAGCTTAAGAACTACTTGAAATAATTTTATATTCTGTAAGATATTTCATAGAATTAGATATTTCATTTTATAAAAAATTAATAATATTAAAAAATTACTTATGTTTGAATAAAAACTTTGATCTAAGCCCTCGTACTTAAGCATCGAGGAGCTGTAATGGCCGAGATCATTGTTATTTTCTTATAAAAATACTCATATATTTAATAGTAATTGTAGCCAGACCCGACCGACGGCCCCAAGTTAATACTCCTAGTTTATATTATTATAGACATATATTGGAAAACAAGTGAATTATAAACAAAACAAAAACCCCGACGCATAATCTAAATTCTAAATTGATATATTATATGATATAAATTCGCCTTCAAGATAAATTTAACGATTAGTCAACTTATTAAAGTCAGTTAACTAGTTTAACAGTTACAAGGGAATAAAGGAACGGATATATTTATGTACTTACATACATACACACACACACTAAAAACATAACCTTCCTTTTGGACAGTCGAATAAAAAGCTCATAACAGTGAACAACTTTTCCTATGATACTATGCTATATCTATGATGTTAGAGTGTAGCTGATATATTATTATTTCCGAAACAGATGTTTCAGATATTTCATTTTTAAGTCTACAAAAACTACCAATCATACTGAACACATCTTAAGCTGTCTTTTGCATATTTCTTGACTTTATGTCCAAACAATAAAAAACTTTCATACAATTTTATCATTTCATATTCAATGTAGATACAAAAATTTATACATTTCTTTAGCTTCACTCTGTATCCCACATAAATCAGGGTAGGCAGAGGGGATCTGAGACACTCCGTTTTCCATTTAAACACTTTCGTTCCAAATTATTGAGGCATAGCGTGTTGAGTGGCGGAACTCGACGCCGTGCTTTGCCTCATTACCAGAGAAAAATAATGAAAACATTAAATTCTTTCTCCTCTAGTATGGGAATCAAATCCACTACCGTCGCATACAATCGCACTCTTGTGACCCTGCACCGCGACGGCCTTTATAAAACACAGTAAAAATGATATTTTTAAAATTCTAACCATTTAATCTTGTGTAAAGATATATCGTATTTTTCTAAGGTTAGAAACTTGAAAAGACCGTAACAGAATCTCAAGCTTTGACACCTTTATTTTCAATTTATTTCTTATTTACTCGATTGAAACTCTTGGTTCATTTAAAAATAACAATTTTATCAGGAAAAATAAGGTAGAAAATTGATCATATTGTATGAAGTAATTAAATTGAGAATCAATAAAGACAATGTTTTTTTTGTTCCGGTGCTTAATGGAAGTTTACTGGTGAAGGTTAGATAGCGTTTTTAAAATTTCGTTAAACATCTATAGAATATATATAGAAGCTGATCTTAAACAAAATATCTATTTACACAATATTTCATATGAAAATTTTACTTTAATCAATGAATGTGTCAATGAATAATAAAATTTGCTAAATAATAATAATAAGATACATAATGTAAACAAAGAAATATTATTTCTTAAACTTTTTAATTTCTTTTTAATCTGGTACAGGTTTACTCATGTTTTAAAATATTAAAAAAATCAATATAACAAAAATAAAATAATCACGAAACAACTTTACACCTAACAAAACGTGAAACTTAACAAAATACAACTAAAGTAACGACGGAACCACAACAGTGCTGTCTTATGACCAGGTTGACCGATAGCGGCGAAAAATGGCAGATATAATAGACTAAGAGGTCGCGGGATTTTTTGTAACGATCACGGATACGGCCAGATTGAATTCTATGGGTTGTAGAGCAGTCCCCTCATGTGAATGGTCTCGGTCTGCCTGCTCTCAGTGGTTGCAACTCCGAGATACAGAGCTTAGAAGGCTTCATTGTTACGAAAAAAAAACGATCAGGGAAATGGTCAGTTTTGGTGCACACTCGAAGTATGGCGTTTCCTTATTTGAAATAAGTTGGTCTGCCGGCTCTCAGTGGTTGCATTTCCAAGATATGATGCTCGCAAGTCACAATATCGTTGCGAAAAAAAAACGATAATGGAAATGGTCAGTTTTACTATCAATTCGAAGTATAGAGTTCCCGCAAGTAAAATGGGTTGGTCTGGCAACCCTCAGTGGTTGCATTTCAAAGCTATCATAGTTTAAACACTATATATAATTTGTAAAGAAAGTCTAAAAAACATCTAAAACTTGCATAATGCACGAGTTTTTCAAGTGGATGCGAGCCGCTGTAGTATGTGTCTATTTTTTGTTCATTTGTAGAAAGCGATGGTCAGGAATATCTAATGTGGAGCTCGAATACACCAGCTAAAGTATAAGAATTAAAGATATGGTGTCTTAACAAAAAATGTTCAGTCTGATAAGTATTATTGACAGACCTATTAAGCTCGAGGGGTCAGGAACATCTGATGTGGAACTCTTATAGAACTGCTAAACTATAATAATGAGGTATATGGTTCTTTAACAAAAACTGCTCAGTCTGATAAGTATTATTGATTGACATATCAACTTCGATGGTCAGGATAATGGAACTCTCATAGACCAACAAAATTATAAAAATTAGGAATATGGTTCCTTAGCAATTTTTTTTGAGTTTGATGAATATTATTGATCCTTGAGCTGAATATGTATGTATGAATATGTATTCAGCATGGCCTATTAAGGTCACCTGGAAAAATAAAAATATGTTATTGTGCCTTAGCAGTGTTGCCTTAACAGTTTTGAGTATTTTTAAAATAGAAAGTCATGAACATATCTTATACTATGCAACGATCCATGTTAAAAAAATCAATCTATCAGTATAAGTTGTTAGTGATTTACTTAGATTTCACATAAGAAAGGTACCAGGGTTTCCGTACGCGTTCGATTTTTTATATGTAAATATCGTTACGTGGATTCCATATTACAGCGCAGTATTCGAGACCACTAAGGACTAAAGCATTATAAAGAGCTTTTTTTGTTTTTATGGAAAAAGACAAGGCAAACGAGGGTACTGGTCACCAGGTGGTAAGTGATCAACGCCGCCCACGACCCCGTGTAATACCAGAGGAGCTACAGGTGCGTTGCTGGCCTTTAAGGTGGAGATAGACGCGCTTTTTGAAGGTACCCAGATCGTATCGACATCGAAACACTGACGAAAGTTGAGTAGCACGTGGAAGGAAGTTCCTATGAAACCGCACAGTAGTGGAGTGTCACGTATCCAGATGGTGTGGATGATACTTAAGTTTGTGACTTACTGTGCGGTTAGAAAATTCGGCAGCAAGTAACAGGTCAAACAGTTCTTCAGAACACTCCCCATGATAAATGCGGTAGAGAACGCACAGCGAGGATACATGTCTACGCAAAGACAATGTGTCAAGCACTGCACAGATCATTGGGTCCCCAACGATTCGAACGGCCTACGTTGCATGCGATTAAATGGGTCGAGCTGATACTGGGGTGCACCAGCCCAGGGATGAGAATAGTACTCCATATTAGGCCGAACCTGGGCCCTATACAGAGCCAATCGGTGTTTTGGCGTGAAGTACTGTCTCGCTCTGTTGATGGAAGACTAGCGATACAATAAATGGGATTTTTTTAGTGGTTGAATCAAGTTCCTTTCACCCCATGAGGAAACATTCCCGAAGGATGCCTAAACTGAAGACACAAGTTTACCTGGCAATGGCCGACGTTTTCCCGAGAAAGACTTGCGCGGCCGGAGTAGACAGCGTCCACTGTGCCATCATCTGCATAGCAATGAATGCTAGAATCTTCTTACGTGTTGTTGATATGCAGAAGAAACAGCGTAGGGGACAGCACGCAGCCTTGGGGAAAACCAGCGTTCACGGGCATATATTCGGAGCAAAAACTTGATGCTGCGCCCAGTGAGAAAGCTTGCGAACCACTTGCATAAATTCTCGGGAAGCCCATAAGTTGGGAAGTCTTAATATGGCCTTAATATGGTCCGCGAATGATATATTGCGAATCGAACCCACAACCTTCTACCTACCCTCCTGTATGTGAGATACAGCGTGAAGCTGAAAAAAAAGAATCCACAGCCGTCGCGTAGTCACACGATTGTGACACTGAATTATAGAAGTTTCTCGTGATATATATGTACAGAAACTTTAACATAGTTAATTTTTATTATACCTACATAGTGGCCCCTTTTACCAAGAATCATAAAAAGTGGTCCTTGATCAACAAAAGGTTGGGAACCCCTGCTCTAGATAAACCAAGAGCTGGCTATTAATGATGACTCTCCATGACTTTTGAGAGTAGGGAGGTGATAGCAATAGACCTTTAGTGAGATGGATCCAAAGAGGACAGAGCTCGCCAACAGCTGTTTGGTGCGAACTTAACTTCAGGTATTGAGCTCTGGCACCGCGGGATGGTCGGTGTCGTTGTTTCTTGGTGGTGCCTCGAAGGCAAAGAGAGCGACCAAGAGACCGGCTTCTCTTTTGCCGTGTGGACCAAGATGTCATTTTCTGTGCGTAGCGGCGGTAGCGAAAGCTGGCTAGGTTACCAAATGCGGCCTTTGAGAGCGCCCAAAACTGATGAGTTCCAGACGGATAGCTTCACGCCGATTTTGTATGTTCACGAGCGTTCGAGCTTCACGGATCATTTTAGGAATATATTTGTTACTTGACATCGGAAATTTATCCATTGACGGTAACACTAAAACTTGCTGATGCGATGCGATGCTTCTAAATGACTTATGTTTACTAGTACAGAAGAAGTATAAAAGAAAGATGCATGCTGTGGAGATGTGATCTATTCGGAGGACGTGCGGAGTCAATTTAGGTGACCGAATCCTCATGAGAGTGTGTGAATGTTAGTTCCACATGAGATGTTCCTGATCCTTGAGCTTAATATGTCGATCAATAATATTCATCAAACTCAAAAAAAATTGCTAAGGAACCATATTCCTAATTTTTATAGTTTTGTTGGTCTATGAGGGTTCCATTATCCTGACCATCGAAGTTGATATGTCAATCAATAATACTTATCAGACTGAGCAGTTTTTGTTAAAGAACCATATACCTCATTATTATAGTTTAGCAGTTTTATAAGAGTTCCACATCAGATGTTCCTGACCCCTCGAGCTTAATAGGTCTATCAATAATACTTATCAGACTGAACATTTTTTGTTAAGACACCATATCTTTAATTCTTATACTTTAGCTGGTCTATTCGAGCTCCACGTTAGATATTCCTGACCATCGTTTTCTACAAATGAACAAAAAATAGACACATATTACAGCGGCTAGCATCGACTTGAAAAACTCGTGCATTATGCAAGTTTTAGATGTTTTTTAAACTTTCTTTACAAATTATATATAGTGTTTAAACTATGATAGCTTTGAAATGCAACCACTGAGGGTTGCCAGACCAACCCATTTTACTTGCGGGAACTCTATACTTCGAATTGATAGTAAAACTGACCATTTCCATTATCGTTTTTTTTTCGCAACGATATTGTGACTTGCGAGCATCATATCTTGGAAATGCAACCACTGAGAGCCGGCAGACCAACTTATTTCAAATAAGGAAACGCCATACTTCGAGTGTGCACCAAAACTGACCATTTCCCTGATCGTTTTTTTTTCGTAACAATGAAGCCTCTTCTAAGCTCTGTATCTCGGAGTTGCAACCACTGAGAGCAGGCAGACCGAGACCATTCACATGAGGGGACTGCTCTATAACCCATAGAATTCAATCTGGCCGTATCCGTGATCGTTACGAAAAATCCCGCGACCTCTTAGTCTATAATTTAACCGATTACAAAATATCACATCTATATATATAAAAGGACTTGTGCTGACTGACTGAGGTAAGACGCACGCAGAGCCGTAACCGCTGATGGTAGAAACGTGAAATTTGGGCAGATGTTTATTTTCATGTTCTGGACATCCACTAAGAAGGGAATTTCAAAAATGTTAACCCTAAAGGGAAGAAATAGGGGTTGAAAGTTTGTATGGAAAAAAAAAATAATCTGCACCGATTTTTATAAAATTTGAAATTCAGACTCTTAAAAATATTTCATTGAATACGTGTTTCATGGTTTTTAAGAATTCACCCCCTAAGGGTTCAAATAATGGGTTGAAAGTTTATATGGAAAAATCTTTAAATTGCCACCGATTTTCATAAAAATTTAAATTCAGACTGTTAAAAATATTTCATTGAACGTGGTTTTTTTAGAATTCACTCCTAATAAGCGGGCGAAGCCGCGCGCGCCCTCTAGTATTAATATAAAATGTTCGCATTACCTATGCTCTTTAATTTATTATAATAGTTTATTTTTATATTATTAAAATGCGTCCCAAGTTTGCGGCCAAGTTGGCCTTTGGGTGTTTTTACATGTTCCGGTGATAAATATACAGGATGGAAGAGGCTCCTTTTACGGAAACAGCATATAGGGTAAAATATTTCAAACCTATACCTAAAGAAATTAATTAAGATGTCTCAACAGCTTGGACGTAGGATTTTTTTTTTCATTTAACGATTTTTATCCATATCTGTATTTCATGTGACGCGATTACGTATAGATCCCAATAACATAAACACTTACTAGTACAGAAATACTTCTAAAGGTTAAACAACTTTGAACTTTATCGCCAATACCTACGACTTGATTTCGGAATGAGGCGTGTGCGGCGGTGTTCCTATGATAGGTTTATGTGTGCGTGCGTCGTCCTTACAAATGGCGTTTTGTGTTAAAACGACAATTTTATTATTTATTTTGTTTGAAAAAATAACTTTTTCATTTTTGCGAATTTATTTTTTTCTGATTTATATTAGACTTTTATAGAGTAGTTAAAACTGTGGTTTCATTTAAAGTGGTGTTTACACTTCCACCCTGTATAAAAAAAATAATGTCTGGTATTTATGATTTTGTAAAATGGGATGAATAGAAATACTCTTAGATTTTAAAATAGATTTTTACAATTTGCCTGGCTTAGTGGTACAAAGTGTGACTGTAAACGCGGCAGGTTGTGGGTTCGATTTCCACTCAAGGAAATGAATTATTAATTTAAATGTATAATTTCATTTCTTCGCTCTGGTGTCGAAGCCAAGCGCGGCGTTAAGTTCTACCACACAATGCCTCTAGAATTCGGCGGAAAGTGGGAAACGAAGTGTTTTAACACTAGGTTCACTCTGCCTACACTGCTGTGTGCGGTATACGGCGTGAAGTTGATTTTGATTTATTCCTGGCTTTAAACATGAAATTAATTTTAATTTTTGACTATACTTACTTCTTTTCACTTTAAATTTTGTACAATGTGCAACTTTATAAAATTTGAAAATATTATTATAAAAATTATTTCATTCTCGATGAAATCGATAAATTTATATAATAATTATTCCCGACTGCTAAGGAAGGGTTATGTTTTTCGCGCGTATCTTGTATGTAATATTCTTTATTACCTCATATCTCCAGAAGCGCTGAACGGATTAACACATTTGAGATATCGTTAGATTCGTATTAGCAGCCCGAGTGTTCTTAGATAGGCGTTAAAAAAACCAATCATGGCGGCTGTGGAACGCCATTGGACTGAGTGAAAAATAACCCTTCCCTAAGGATGGGTTATTTTTACCGACTGCTAAGGGGCCGTTCAAGTATTACGTAAGCAGTTTTTTTGCAATTATTGACCCCCCCCTCCCCCATGTCATCAAAAATAAGCAATCCTCTTATAAACATTTCATTGAAAATGTCAAAAATAAGCAAACCCAAGACCCCCCCGCCCCCCTACAGTGCTTACGTAATACTTGAACGGCCCCTAACAGTCGGGAAAAAAATCGTTTCGAATACCACAATATGGGTATCAAATTCAAGAGCTCAGTATAAGGATTTCATAAAGGTATATCATAGTTATCATTAGCATAATGAATCCTAACAAAAAAGTGAAAAATAAAAAAAATATTTGTAAAAGCAAAAACCCGACTGCATAAAACTAAAAAGAAAATAAACAAGCCCAATAGTTTATTAGGATTGACAGTCGGGACCTATAAGTAATTCTTCAATCAATAAAATCTTTACCAGGAACTCCGCATAATTTAAAAAGGTCTCGACTATTAATCCTAATAAACTATTGGGCATGTTTATTTTTACAAATATTTTTTTAAAGTAATAAGTTAAAGACATCGTACAATAACATTACTTACATCCATATATATTTTTTTACTTAAATACTATATTAAGTATCAATCAATCGTGACCTATAAAATTACCCTTCTTTTGATATGTTTACCTTTTATCTCATGCCTTTGTGAATAAGGTATATCCATCTAATCGTGGCTTCACCAGCTTAAAATTATTATTATATTATAGTCAAATCAGCTCCATGTTGTATTCCGCACACTAGGCAGCACCTAGTGGTAAGACACTTTCCGTCGAATTTTTCGAGGCATTGCGTGTTGAGTGGCTTAATTCAACGCGGCGCTTTCGCCTTGGTGCCACAGCGAAGAAATGTAAATATTAATAAATAGGTAACAATTCAGTCCCTCGAGTGGAGATCGAACCCACAACCGTCGTGTTGCAGTCATACCCTTGTAGCCCTGCTACGACGGTCTTGTAAATTATTATAGATTTTTGAAATAATATTGGCGATCATATTCACCAGAGGCGCCGTTTGCATTATGTTTATGAGCCTACACATTTGTTATCTCGACGGCTGCAGGGACGCTATTATAATTATATGACTTCCACCCTATAGCTAGAACTGCGTTAGGAACAACGGAATATACGTAAATAGTATACATAAACAATTAGATTTTTAAATACATGGAAAAATACATATATTTTTTTATTATAAAGTCCTACTACTACTACTAAAGTTGATTTTGAATATAAATATTTTATAGCCGGTTTTATATTTAAAAGATTTTTCATGGATTAGATAATAATTGATTTATTCTAATGTTAGAAAGTATGTGAATGATTAAAGTCAAATAGTATTTATACTTTTGTTTTAATAATAAAAAAGCTGGTACCAATTTTTGGGTAGGCAAGCTGAAAACTTGTCACATATCTCTTCTATTATTCCTCAACACGTATGCTCGTTATTTTCGTTTCCACTAATTTATATAAATTAGTTTTTAGATTATTTTTTTTCATTATTTTATTTATTATTTTCATTATTTCATTGTTAAATTTTCTGTGTCAAATTGCCTTAGTAATCATTTCTGGAGAGTAATCTGTAATTTCTTAGAGACACGTCCCATCTGATTTGTTACAATAAAACAAAATATGATCCCTGATGGGTCATCTACGTGTTGGGTCTATATGGCACAAGGGATGGATGGCTCCTTCAAATTTGAAGTAGTAGCTCTGAACCCAAAAACATTAAGGAGATACGAAATAATCATGAAATTTGGTAGGTTATGTAATACCGCAGCTAAAAATTTCTAAGATTTCTATTTGTAGTGTACTCTTTTTCTTTCTTCATATTATCATTATTTTGATTTACAAGAATACTGTAAGGAAATTTTATTTTTATAATGAAATTTCTTAACAATGTTATATGTTTTATTTTAGAATTTACGATACATATATATATAGATTCATACAACTTTACATAAGAATGTTGCACACAATGTTCAGAATGTGTCAATCATATCCATGTTATCAAAGATCAACCAAGAGACGTTAATTGAATTTTTTGTAAGACATAAATAATTGCTCGGAAAGCTTATTTTTCTGAAAGCTTTTTTTACCTACATTCTTTATTTTTTACAAGAATCTCTCGGTTAATATTATTTTCTCAATAAAATATTGCTCTTTAAATTCTCTATTCCTTTCACATTCACGCCGTAGTAAGACTCCGGTGCTATCTTTGGCATTTTAAATAAAATATTTCTTCGTGTCTAGAATGGGCGTAGCTTTCTTTTTATTAGCTTTATAATGTTAAATCTTACAGATGTTACTTATATATTATATTAGATTGATGTTAAAACATGTTTGCCTGTAATATTTTGCGAATTGAAACAATTTCTTTTTTGTTTTCTTTATTAAGTGACTATCAACAAACAATAATTTATAGTCAGAATATTATTACGTACTAATTGATATTTGAAATTTTTATATGTTTCTAAATTATTCGTAAAGAGATTCTAAATAATGGCATTAAGTGACATGTATCACCCTATAACAATATTTCACACGAGTTTCCTTCCAATAAACGCCGTTGCCTACAAGCAACTGCCCCCGATAGTCTTTTTTTTTCGACTTCGCTATACTGCTGATGACCTGGGATGGTCTTGACATCGTCACCGGGCGGGAAGGGGTGAGAGTAGCTCGCTCATACGGACGCTGGTGAAAGGGGCAGCGATTGCAGAGGAAAGCCCTGCGTACGCTAATCAGGGGAGATGTTGACCATTGGGCCCCGTCACGCCGCACGGAGACGCGGCGTGACATAGGACTGGAATCCCCCAAATTGACACAATTCCATTGCTTTTATTGTTTACCTACAGCTCCTTTACACGAGTTTGTTAAGATGATTTTTTTTTTCGGAATATTTTGTTTGGATCTGTCCGTGACTGAATGTTTTTACAAATTCATATAGTTATTGACACACTATAAAAACATTAACAAACAATTTTAAAATGTTTGTCTGTCTTTCTGTTTATCCGGACTAATTTCCAGACCATTCACCAAAGGAGAGCTGCAGAGCAGTTACTCTTATTATCCAGCATAACCACCGCCATACTGGACATTGAGAGATCCTTACTCATTAGAGCCATCAAGGCGTGGCGTTGTGGTGCCCAAGCGGGGCATTCGGCCAGTGTGTGATGCGCCAACGGAGGCATCACATTCATGGCACACCGGCGACATCTCCCGAGGTACAATCTGATGCATATATTTGCCGAAGCAACCATGCCCCGTCAGTACTTGTACCAGCCTGAACGTCAGAATACTAAAGCAAAAGCAAAAGCACTCCTAAAGCCGATGGGTCCTCATCCATCGCAGGATCAGGGCTTTATCCGCTTACTTGCACGAAATGTGTAATCTTTGGCGAGCACTTCCTCCTACTACCTACATTATCACTAATGTACGTCGATATATCAAGTTAATTCGAAAAGAACATTCAGTATTACTGTTAATAAAAATAAATACGTAGTCTACTTAGGGTTAACGATAATTAATTAGAAGTAAGAGCTAATAAATGTCTTTAATAATTTTCCCCTTTAACTTACACGCCAAATAGGTAATAATTATAGTATCTTTATATTCCAGTCGCAAAAAGTCCGTAAAATCGACTGGTTGTGGGTTCGATCCCTACTAGAGCAAATGAAATATTTATTTACATTTCTTCGCTCTGGTTTCGGGGCAAAGCGCGGCGTTGATATCACTCAATACCTCCAAAACTCGGTGGGAAGTGGGGAACGGAGTGTCTATGTGCGGGATGTATTCCTATTGAATTTACCAAAATAATAGATTGGATAATGGCACCAGTAATCGACGCCTAAAGGTGTTAGGAGATTTTTATTACTGATATTAGAAATGTAAGACAATGATAACAAGAAAAAATGAATTTAAAGTAAGAAAATATATTTTTTTGGTAACCTGAAAATATGTCGCTGCCGTTTTAGTTATCGGCACCTAATTATCGATTGAGACAGAATTTAAAAAATGGGCAATTGGCAAAGAGTACAAATTATCTTGTACTAAAAAAAAATAATTTGTGTATTTATTACTGATTTAAAGCAAATTTTATGTAAACAAAAATTTGCTTTAACATTAGTGTTTTATTAATATATCCTTGTATTGTTATTACGCTGCAATTTTGTCATAAAGTGTCTAATGTCTCAAAAAACTCTTGCCATTTGTTCTAGGGTATAGATTTTTTTTAAAGGTAAATCTAATGTGTAAAAAATTATATATCTTAGATAAAAACAATCGTTATCGACGGCTTTCGATAAATTGAGAAATACAGTTTAGAGGAACCTGTTATTGATATTTGTTATTTCGACAATAAGCTAACTTCAAATAGTTTCTCAAGTTTAGTTAAAGATATCTTTAGCAATTCAAAAAATAAATTAAAAATAAATTACTAACACGAAAAAAAAATTTGCAATACCTTGCGTTTTACTACTTATTAGCTTAAGAAATGTAGATGTTTTTGCTCTACGTACGTTTTAATTCGCCATCTTTAAATAAAGTGGCGGGAAAAATAATATTGTGCTAATATCTAGTGTCCGTCATTTATTAAATTTATTTTTATATCCTTACTTTCAGAAGTTAAAAAAAAATCGATCATTAGTGCTTATCGTTTACTGGTGCCATTATCCTATGCAGGCTAAACAGTTTAAGCTTGTTAAGATAAAATCTAAAATATAGATAGTATAAATATAAAGATAAAATAAAATAGATTATAAAATCTAATTATTAGATTAAAAGATTAAAGCAATACAATCAATCGCATTTTTTTTAAATACTAAACAAACAAGTGTAAAGATATTTATTTCTCATTCCGGTCTTGTGATAATTCATGGAATCCGAACACTTGTGCCAATTTTCAAGAAAATCGGGCGGTAAATAGCGCGATTTGCCGCCCCATTTACTTTAATATATTAAAACAAAGTCAAGTAAAGTACCCAGAAACATAAAATTCCGAATGATTAGTTAAATAAAAACAAAAAATATTTTGATGTGATGATTATTATTGTTGAGATATTGTGATTATAATGCATTGAGGGCCGTCGCGATGGTTGTAGGTTCGATTTCCACACGGGAAAATGATGATACTAAATTCTTTTCATTTCCCAAATCAGGTAGGGAAAGCGCGGCGTTGATTTTCGCTACTCAATATGCAACGGACTGTCTTAACTAACTCTTGCTTACCGTAAAGCGTGAGGTTGCTTTTTTATTTGTTGTTATTATCATCTGCATTTTTTGACTACTATTGCATTCTTTTATAGTTTATTAATTTTATGGGCACGTGACCAATTGCATATAAAACCTTGATTGTAAATTTCACAAATAACAAATATATATCCGAAAACATAATTTTTCGATCTGGTCGGTAAAGTAAATAAATAAACTAAGCGAAAAATAAAGTGGTATGTGGCCACGTTCTCTTCCTCTGCTCTCTCACAAATAGATAAAATAATAATAAGTATTATAGCTCAACTCATAAAATAGATCAAATTTATGGTTTGGGATTGGGTAGTATCATATACTTTTACTCTATCATTGAAAATGAATTTAGCTTCAGCTTTAACCAATTAAAATTCTTAAAAAAATCGAAAATTATATTGATCCACCTGAGTTTGTCACTTATTTATAGAAAGAAGTACTTCGTGTTATTTTCTTTAGGCCTTTAATGTTTTATAGTTTTAAATAATTAGAATTTTAAGCGGATATAGAATAATATAACAGAATGATGAAATGAACAGATAATGATTTAGCCAAAGAAAACAGTTTGTTTTCTACTATCCACTTTAAATTCTAGTTAAATAAAATAAAAGTTTTTTTGCTAATAAAAATGTAGTACTTAATATAAAGTAAAAATAACGAAACCAATATATTTAAAAACGTTATAATATCTCTGAAAATGATATGCTTCTTTGCGGGCAAAAACCCATCTAAATTAGCTTCAATACTTTTCTATTTCTCTACCAATTCAATTCCCCTTTAGTAATTAAGCTTTATTTACTTTTTTGCGAACACTGCTTTGTCGCAGCGACCCAAATACTTGAGGGCAAAATTCTACTTCAATCCTGCTATTGCCAGAAGGCTGAAATACTTGATACAATTGGGATACTGTGAACTATAACGACGCCATTCTAGAATACTATGAATTCTTGCTTTAGTGACTGTTCAACAATTGTTATTTGTTACTACTGTTACCATTTCTAGATTTAACTGGGACGCATATATTTACAGCTATTCTTACATACTTTTTTACTTGCTGTGTTAGTGTGTGTGAAATCTTGACCCACTTCCCACTGTCCGATTGAAATCAGATACGATTTAATTTCTGATGACAAAAAATTACATATATTTAATAATCAATATTGTTGTTA
>DWQW01005573.1:0-17587 GCA_018249695.1 Heliconius erato demophoon
AAATAATTTTAACTTTAAGAAATAATATTGTTGTGATCTCCAAATCGATCAGACGTATTAAATAGTTTTAATTTAAATTAGTATTTTATTTTTAAAAAAGGTAAATTCTCCATTAGAAAGTTTAACTAGGTAGAGTCCATTGTTTTTGTTTTTTGAATTTTATACGCAAAATTATAGTATATTGAGGCCAGTCGTGGCGCAGGGGCACGAAGTGTGACTGTAAATCGACTGGTTGTGGATTCGATCCCCACTCGAGAAGATGAAATATTTACTTAAAATTATATTTCCATTTCTTCGCTCGCTTCTAAACGCGGCATTGAGTTCTGCCACTCAACATGCAATGCCTCCAGTCTTAACACTAGGTTCCCACTGCCTACCCTGCTGTGTGCGGGATACAGCGTGAAGGTGATTTATTTCTTTTATTTATTTATAGTATATTATGAGTGAATTAAACGAAGTTAATATATTTTACTTCAACAACAATCATAAATTCTATACTTACGTATAAATAGTTTTAAATAAATAAATATAATTATAAGGAAGAAAAATAGAAAAGAGTGAGGAGTACGTTAACAAGTTAAAAAGTGCAGCTCAAAGTGCAAGTCAGTGCAGTTTAAGTGCAGTAGTGTAGTTTAATTGCAGTAGTGTAGTTTAATTGCAGATAGTTGCTCCATATATACAATGTGGAAAAAAAATCAGTTTCACCCTGTATCCCACCAACAGCAGGGTGGCCAGAAGGAACCTAGTGTTAGGACACTCCGTTAAGTGGCGGAAAGGAAATGAAAGCGTCAATGCCAGGCTTTTGCCAGGCCAATACAAATTAAAATAGCTACACAAATAAATGCAAGAAAATTTTAAGTAATTAAAGTATTATAGCAGTTGAAACAGAAAAAAATAAAAAAAATAAAAATTAATTTAATAAAAATAACGAATTTTTATATAAAATATGCAATATCTATCATCAAGTCTAAAACAAACCTACATCCATTAAGCTACATATGCTGAGTAGAGATAAGTCACTACCTTATGATTACTTTAAGTACCTCCACGAATTCCATATTTCAATACTGTATATTTAGTATATACGTGGAATCCATACAGTCGTCCGTGACCCCAGACGTGGTTATTCTTTATTAACTTTACGTAATTACGAACTGTGGTTTCTTTTGTAAAGACTTTAAAGTCATTTCGCAGAAATTGTTAATATATTTGTACGAAAAAGATAAAATATAATAAGCTGACAATAATTTAAGTGAATAATGTTTTTCCTCTTCAAAATGAATGATTTGATGCCAGTCGTGGCGCAGGGGCTAGTGTGTGACTGTAAGCGCAACTGGTTGTGGGTTTGATCCCTACTCGAGGAGATGAAATATTTATTTAAATTAATTTTTTTGTTTCTTCGCTCTGGTATCGAGGCAACGCGCCGGGATGAGTTCTGACACTCAACACGCTATGCCTCCAGAATTCGGCGGAAAATGCGGAACGGAATGTTTTTCGAGGTTCCCTCTACCTACCCTGCTATATGCGGGATAGAGCGTGAAGCTGTTTTTTTTTAAATAGTTATTTTATGTAGAGGACTGATATAAAATTAGTATAAATATAATGAGTAATTTAGTATTTAATCTTGATTCGATTCAAGAAATGGACAGTAAAAGTAATTGGCTTTACAATTAGCGATAAAATACGATTAAAAATACCTTCATAGAATATTACTCTTGAAATAAAACCGGTCGAGACCATAAAGCTGAGTGTATTCTCACTGATATTAAATTTACTTAAACATATAAATTGCTTTGAGGCCAGTCGTGGCGCAGCGGCATAAAGTGTGACTGTAAAACTGACTGATTGTGGGTTCGATCCCCACTCGAGGTGATGAAATATTTACTTAAATTTATATTTCCATTTCTTCGCTCTGGTGTCGAGGCAAAATGCAGCGTTGAGTTCTGCCACTTAACACGCAAAGCCTCCAGAATTCGGCAGAAAGTGGGGAACGAAGTGTCTTAACACTAGGTTCCCTCTACTGTGTGCGGGATACAGCGTGAAGCTGATATAAATTGCTTAAAATTTTACAATTAAGCGTCGATTATGTCACGTTTTTATATTATTAAATACCAATTTCTATGACGTCATAGTTAAAATAAGATAAATAACTGACTAAAAATTAAATAAAAAGCTTCATGGAATTAACTACAAAAAACCGGTTAAGTGCGAGTCGGACTCGCCAACCGAGGCTTCCGTTCTAGGATTGTAGGTCAACAAGAAGTACACGTTATAAAAGTTGATTTAAGTTTGCGGTTATATGTACTCTTTTTATATGCAATGAACTACAAAAATAAGTTTGTAACTATTTTTTTCTATTAAATATTTATAAGCCTTGATTTTTACAAGTTTTTTCCTTTATTGGTATTGTAAATTCTCACTTTGTACCAATTTTTATAATAGTAGGTCCTCGGGAAATATCCTGTAGGTTTTGATTACGCTATGATTTATATCAAAGCAAATCTATTGATAGCGTAACTCCAAAAGCTTCACTTTCTCTGCACCTCAAGCATCCATATATCTGAATATTTGATATTAATATCAGCTTCATATTCACGCGATCTTGAGATAAATGTTGTTGACAGGCGAACAACAAAGTGTTCCGTTTTTACCTTTTGAGCTACGGAACCCTAAGAATGAGAAATTCAACGTTTCTGCATATTTTTATTTGACAATAGAACTTGAAATTATTTTGACTACAGTACATAAATTAAATAAGAATACAAAAAATATTTCACACATAATAATAATAATCATTTGAATATGTACCCAAAGGTTCCCGGAATTCTGTTATAGAAACTTAAATTACATACATATAACTAGTATTTTTTTATCACACGAAAATTTTTTTTGAAACCTTTTTGCTAGATAATTTACATATTCCAGTTCGTGGAGCTTTACAATAATTAATATCAGAATAATCGACCATTTTTGTTTAAGTAAAATAAACTAAAAGTGAAATGTGGAGGACAAGCGCGGTCTTGAGTTCTGCCACTCAGCACGCAATGCCTCCACATTCGGCAGAAAGTGGGGAACAGAGTGTCTTAACACTACGTTCCTTTTGCCTACCCTACAGTGTGCCGGATACAGCGTGAAGCTGATTTAACAAAAATGTATTCGACATATAATTTTATAATGCTATACATAATATATTCTATAGTAAATATAATTTATATGCATTTGTAACCGTTCTAATTTGTGCCTTTAAATTATTGAATTGTATTTTTTTTATTATATAAATTTTAGTTAGTTTTTCAAAAATCTATTATTAAAATGTGATCTTTACATTATCACAACTGTATGCCGCACAGAGCGGGGTAGACAGAAGGAACCTGGGAACCGTTGCTCATTTAAATACTTCCGTTCTTTATATTCCGCCGAATTATTGATTGAAATGTTGAGTGGCGTAACTCAAAGCCACACTTTGCTCCTTTACCAGAGCCAGGGTTACAAACATGAAATATTTCATTTCTCTAAATGGGAATCGAACCCAATCATCGCGCTTACAGTCACACGCTTATGCTCTTGCGACACGACGGCCTCTATAAATCATAACATAAAATTACAATACACAATTTTATATAATTCTTATACTAATAATTTACTGCTTCTAAAAATAAATATATAAACATAGAATCACTTTCTCTCAACATGTAAGTACGTTCTAAGAGCCAGCGGACCAACATTACATATTTGCTTTCTCAAAGCCAATGACATTAGCGAGCAAGCTCCACTGAAAATGATTATCTTGAAGCTCGGTATTATTTATCTATGTTATACGAAGGGCCAATACACAACTCATGCCAATATTTGACGTCCAATAGTAGGTATACTAGTACGGACGAGTTGTGGCCGCAAATAGTAAAATCTTATTGACCGCTTTGAAACGCCGGCGGCCAATAATTTTAATTTGCAGTAAACGCGCTAACACTGCACTCTACTCTACTCTTTACTGCACAGCGCACTGTAATGACTATTATGGATCTCTATACCTTTTTATATCGACTTGCCTACAAATGAATTAACGTTTTATACAGGGCCTGTATACAAGGATGCTAAATGAAAAAGCTAAGCGTGCGCCGCCGACTGGTAATACCGGATTGGTATCTATCCAGTGATAAGCCTGTCCAAAGAAATTAAATTTGAACTGACAACTTTACAAAATGCAGTTTTAGGATTTAATAATATTTTGTATATTTCAATGTGAATTGTTTAAAGTAAATATGCTTAGTTGTGCCCAGTCGTGGCGCAGTGACTGTACACGCGACAGGTTGTGGATTCGATTCGCACTCGCAGAAATTGAATATATAATATTTTCATTTCTTCGCTTTGGCGTCGCGGCAAACCGCGGCGTTGAGTACCGCTATTCAACACGCAGTATGGAGCGGAGTGTCTTAACACTAGACTCCCTCTTCCTATCCTGATATAAGGGGAATGCAGCGTGAAGTTGAATAAAAAAACTTAATGCTATTTATAGAAATACCAAGATCGAAAACTGTAAATAGATACTAGTAGCTCGTAGCTTTTTTTAAAAAAATACCAGAAACAATGCAACCAACATCCACATATGGAACAATCTGGAAAACAAATAGTCGTAAAAGTATATATTTTATATGTTCCGCGCCAATGGCCGTCGACAAAAACTTGGTGTTGACTTTAAATAACCGCAAAATTAGAGCAAAAGTGGATTTATCAGCCATATTTTACAGTGGCTAATATACAAACCAGCTCAAGCATATTATTAGCGTTCAAACAGTATAAAGAAATTTATTAAAAGATTTAAGAGGATTTCATATATTTATAATAAATGTCGATAACTATCACTATATAATATATAATCAGAATCACGCTGTATTTCGCTCACAGCAGAGTAGGCATAGGGAACCTAGTGTTGAGACACTCCGTTCCCTACAATCTCAGAAGGCATTGCGTATTGAGTTAGTTGATTGAGAGAGAGAGAGAGAGAGAGAGAGAGAGAGAAAGTAAAATTAAATAAATGTTTCTCGAGTGGGAATCGAATCTACAACCAGTCGCTTTACACTCACATTTTGTGCCTCTGCGCCACGACTGGCCTCAATTTAATATATTTTATACTATAATAAAAATATAGCATAGGTATAATTTATTGTGAAATTTAAGATTTATACGATTTTCTCATGGAATGCATTGTTAGAACTGGACCAAATTAAAATGGGACCACACGGGAAACATCAGCTTTCAAATGAAAAAAAAAATCATCAAAATCGATCCAACCACTCGAAAGTTTTAAGGTAACAAACATTAAAAAAATACAGTCGAATTGAGAACCTGCTACTCTCACAGAAATCGGTTAAAAACATAGATAAACTTAGATTATTTAAAACGAAATATAATTAAATTTGATATACGTATCATTTAAAATACCTACATTCTATAAGGATTTTACAGTATGTAATACCTTATACATTACAAGTCTTTATAGCAGCTATTAAATATCACTCTTCTTACCTATCACGAACCCTAGAGAGCGTTCAACCGCGAATAATTTGACAGTAACATGTGAGGCGGGGCGGACTGGCTTCATTAAGAAATGCCTAGAATAACCCGACTAGGCAGAAAGCAGGTGCTGTCTTTGAATTGCCCATCAGAGATTAGAGGGTTATAATCTGTAAGGATTATATAATGCGTGCGTTTACACGCTGGTTTTAATTTGTGCGGTTAGTTCAGAGATCTGGCGTTGTGGTCTTGATATCTTGGTAATCAGTTGATTTTCTTGATCTTGTTAGGTTGTTGCTTTTTTTTTAGTTTCACGTTGTATCCCGCATATAGCGGGGTAGGTGCTTTGGAAGGCTTGAGTGGTGACTCAGGTTCGTAGAAGGTCCCTTATTATTGTTAGTAAATCAACTTAGTTTTCCAGTATAAGTTATTCAGATAATATCAATTTATAACCAATATACGTATAATTAGATTAGAGAACAATTAGAGGCCAGTCGTGGGTTCGATTCCTACTGGCGGAGATGAAATATTTATTTAAGTTAAATTCGGCAGAAAGTGGGGAGCGGAGTGTCTTAACACTAGGTTCCCTCTGCCTACCCTACAGTGCGCGGGATACAGCGTGAAGGTGAAACATACGTATAATTATTTGTCAGTAATATTATAAATAATTATTAATAGTATCGTGAGAAATGGTTCAAGTAAAAATTATATTTATTTGAAATAACTATTTACCGTTAGCTTCAAATGTAAACAACATATTAAGTTAAAGGAGGTCAAAATCATATTTCTTAAGTGTTAGACGAATTTAACAACAATAAATACCGAAACGTACACGCTATTAGTGGAATCCTGTGATCATTAAATGAATATATATTTTATATTCTCATTTCTCTGATTTCAATGCAAAGCGCAGTGTTGTGCTCCGCCACTATACACGTATTGCCTCCAGAGTTTATTGTAAAATGAAAAACAGAGTGTCTTTACACTAGGCTCCCTCTGCCTATCCTACTGTTTGCGGGATAGAGCGTTAAGCTGATTATATGATTATTAATTTATGGACAGTCATAACAGACGTGTAAGAAATCAAAGATCATATCCGAGATCAGTACACTAAAGCAGAGTTTTTTTTTTACTTATAATAAAAACGTATTATTATTTGTCTGTGCGTTTGTTCACGTTAATCTCAGAATTAGCTTAACCGATTTAATTTCAGTTTCCATTCTTGTGTTTTGGCAAACTTTTCTTAACATTTAGTGAATGCTTTATTTAAATCGGTTTATAGATAAAAAAGTTAAAGAATCAATATTGTTTATTCATAATTTTAAAGAATATTTTTCGTTCTTTGTTATCTGCTTGAAATTACTGTTTTATTGAATCGGCGGATACTTTAGATTTCAATATAGGTGAAGAATATACATTATTATTACCGTTTTTAAAATTAAATTATTATTAGAAAACGAAAGTAATGCAGATAAGTGAATTAATAATTATGTAATTCAGGCGGGCGCAGCCGTCAGTAGGTCGCTAGTTGTATAATAAAATAATGCGTAAAATAAACTACTTACAAATATGTACTTAAAATGAAAATTTGTTTAAATTTCGATATCACCTTACAATTTTTTTTTAATTACGCTGTATCCCGCACACAACAGAAGCGCAGGCAGAGGGAACCTACTGTTAAGACACTCCGATCCCCACTTTTTGCCGAATCCTTGAGGCATTTCGTGTTAAGTGGCAGAACTCAACGCCGCGCTTTGCCTCGACACCAGAGCGAAGAAATGGAAATATAAATTTAAGTAAATATTTCATCTCCTCGATTGGGAATCGAACCTACAACCAGTCGGTTTTACAGTCACTCTTTGTGCCACTGCGCCACGACTGACCTTACAACTACTATACAATATACATACTATGTAGTATTCATAAGCTATTGTAACATAATTTTATAGAATTTAAAACAGATCTCAGTTCTCAGCGAGATGCATTCCAGTAGAACGGGATTGATAACTTTAGAAATAAACGAATATGCGGGAATTCAAGTAGCCAACCTTCTGTACGGCCGACGCGATACCGCAATGTCTACAAATAATGCCAGAGGAATAATACAGACAAAAGGAAATATAATAATGTTTGATAAACCTACAAGTCATTCTAGTGTTGTTACGAGAGCTCCCCGATGCTAGTACAGTATATAATCGAATAAATCAGCTAAATCAGCTTCACGCTGTATCCCGCACACAGCTACCCATAGAGTAGGCAGAGGGAACCTAGTGTTAAGACACTCCGTTTCCCATTTTTCGTCGTATTCTGGAGGTATTGTGTGTTAAGTGGTGGAACTCAACACCGAGCAATGCAAGAGCAAGAGCGAAGAAATTAAAATATAAATTTAAATAAATGTTTTATTTCTTCTTGTTTGAGGCCACTCCTTTACGCAGCGGCACAAAGTGTGACTGTAAAACCGACTGGTTGTGGGTTCGATCCCCACTCGAGGAGATGAAACTTTTACTTACATTTACATTTCCATTTCTTCGCTCTAGTGTCGAGGCAAAACGCGGCGTTGAGTTCTACCACTCAACATACAATGCCTCTAGAATTCGGCGGAAAGTGGTGAACGGGGTGTCTTAACACTAGGTTCCCTCGGCTTATCCTGCTGTGTGCGTTATACAACGTGAAGCTGATTATTATTTTATTTCTTTGAGAGGGGATCAAACCCACAACCAGTCTCCTTTGCAGTCACTCACTGGCCTCAACCGAAACGTTCCACAGTACGCTGTGATCTGACAGACAGACATACAGAGAGCAACCCGACACTATTATAGTTAAAATACATTCAAAGGAGATCGAGTCAATATGTAAATCACTGCGTTATCGTATCATGTTTCACATACTTAATTAGCTAGATTGTTGCAAGAGCACAACTCCGTAGGGCGTCGGAGTGGTATTTAGTATCGATATCGATATTATCGAATTAAATCCATCGGTAATTAAGCGTCTTTTCGAAATAATTAAGAAGATATTTGAGAGTTTTACCTTAAAAAAAACAAGTAGCTTGTGTAAGGTTATATAATTTTATTTTATTTTTATCTTTGTACAAAAAATGCCAATGTATGAGTCAACTTGATTTCCATTTTTTGCTAATTTAAACAACTTTGTAATAATACCTAACTTTATATAATAAATTTTTGGGAACCTCTTTGCAAATGTAATTATTGTATTAGGTACATGTCTAATTTTAAACACACAAATAATTATCGACGATATCTTCTTATTTTTAAATAGTTTCTATAAAATATGGGTACGTTAACTAAAAACAATAATTTAGTTAAGTTTTTTTTTGTTGTTATTACTTAGCACTACAGACACTTGGTCCGTATCTTTTTTTTTACTTTATTATTATATGTAATTTCCTTATCATATATATTATTGTTTACATACAATTAATACCTATAATAAGAAAATGTTATTTTTAACTTTACATTATTTTACAAAATTTTAGCGTGTTTATATATATAGTTAACAGTTAAGCTTGTTTTTTTACTTCCCTTCCCATCACTATCTCATTTGGTCGAAACAAAGCCCCTATTGGCGGTCTGTCGTCGAATGTTCCTTGTTTCTTTTGTTTTGTCTTTTATTTCCTCGTTCAAAAGGATGCGATGCATTCTAATCATCTTTTATTTGTATTTGTTGCTTATTTAGAATATAAAGTCACGTTACAACGCAGACATTTTAATAAAATCCCCCGAGAGCTCAGTTTCATCAGTTTTCTATGACCAGTTAGTTATAATAAATTATTTTACATAGTAATCACATAATTCCAGTTCTGCTATAGGGCCGATAATGACAAAATTGTTGTTCTTACAGGATACACAGGCCGCAGCCGCCGCCCTAACCTCTCTAGGGCACGTCTATACAGCAATAGGTGATTACCCCAACGCGTTGGCCAGCCACAAGCAATGCGTGCAACTTGTCAAGCAAATGGGTGACCGGTTGCAAGAAGCCAGGGAGATAGGGAACGTTGGGGCTGTTTATCTGGCTATGGGGGAGTTTGATTCGGCTGTAGACTGCCACACTCAGCACCTCAGGCTAGCTAGACGGCTTGGTGATCAGGTAATGTTATATGTTTGTAAAAATTAAAAAAAATAAATCAGCTTCACGCTGTATCCCGCAGGGTAGGCAGAGAGAACCTAGTGTTTTTGACACTCCATTCTCCACTTTCTGCCGAATTCTGAAGGCATTGCGTGTTGAGTGGCAGAACTCAACACCGCGCTTAACCTTGACACCAGAGCGAAGAAAGGAAACGAACAGAGGAAATATAAATTTAAGTAAATATTTCATCTCCTCGAGTGGGGATCGAACCTACAACCAGTCGGTTTTACAGTCACACTTCGTGCCACTGCGCCAGGACTGGCCTCACATATATGTATATAATAAAAAATAATTTGATAGTTAATTCGAGGCCAGTTGCGGCGCTGGGGCAGACGCGTGTGACTGTGACGCGACAGGTTGTGGGTTGGATTCCCACTTAAAAAAAATGAAATACCTTAAATTTTTTATTTCTTTGCTCTGGTATAGTGACAAAGCGCAGCGTTGAGTTTGGCTGCTCAACACGCAATAAATCAAAAATGCGCTGAAGAGTGAACGGTGGTGAACGGAGTGTTTTAACACTAAGCTCCCTTTGCCTACTCTACTACTTGCGAGATACAGTGTGAAGCTACAAAAAATAACTTATAATTATATAAGAGAAGTCATATGATAAAAGTACAATTTGTTAATATAATATAATCGTGACTTTAATAGAAGGCTACTTTTGCGTCGTGACCACAAATATAACATTAAAAATAAATATATACAGCTTTACTAATTAAGACTTTAAGTTTTGACATCTCATTTGCTTCTTTTGCTGATAAGTTTAACGGTTGTTGCAGGTGGAAGAAGCACGAGCGTATTCCAACCTCGGCTCGTCCTATCACTATAGACGAAATTTCCCCCAAGCTATAACTTATCATGAAAATGTGTTAAGAATAGCCCAAAATTTAGGTGATAGAGCGATCGAGGCCAGAGCGCATGCGGGTTTAGGACATGCTGCTCGGTAAGTCATTTCTATTTTCTTATTTAGATAACGTATAAAAATTTGAACATAGCGGGACTCGAACCCGCGCCTCCTGGAAATCGACCAGGCACTCTGACCACTAAGCCACACGTTCTCGTCAAAATTTCGACGTAGCTTGACTGTTCAAATTTTTATACGTTTTCTAAATAAGTATTTTTCTTTTCAAAATGTAGAATAACACTATATATTATATATAATAATATTTTCTTTTTATAATTTCCCATATTGAAAATTTATTATAAAAAGCTTTTGAATAAATGTATTCGTAATGTAAAGGTGTATTTTGTATTAAATCTTACGAGAATTTTTAGGGGATTTCGAAAAATTCGTTAAATCAAGGAGATCGTTATATTGAAAGTCGATTAGGTTATAATAATTTATCCTATAATAGAATTGTAATGGGTCTGTACATCGAAGATATATAAGAATATTTTTACTAGTGGCATTTAATGACGCAATAGAACCAAAAACAAAACCAACGGTTTATAAACAAAAAAGTTATACCATTTTAAAGAATGCTGTTGGGCAGAAAATTCTTTATATAAGTAATTTATTGAATCGGCAGAAATCTTTACTTTTCAATTTACAAGCAAGGGGACAGCTTATTAGGAGTTGTTAGGAGTAATAAATAAATATATATGTATTTAAAAATATATTATTGTGAACCGTTCCTAATATACCTACCATACATATTAAATATTCACACTTATATAAGATTTTTTTTATAAAGATGCGCGGGTGACTACGCTCAAGCCAAGAAGTGGCATGAGAGGCAGCTAGACGTTGCGTTAGCGGCTAGAGATAAGGTTTGCAACTTGTATTATATTCAAATTACACATTTATAGAGAACAGGAGCACAAACGTGACTGATTGTAGATTCGATTCCCGCTCGGGGCAAATTAAATATTTAATATTTTCATTTTTTCGCTATGGTGTCGATGTAAAGCGGTATGTTGAGTTCCGCTACTCAACCACCTTTCTAAAGCGGGAAGCTGAAAAAAAAATCAACGACATATTAATTGCTTTCTCATATTCAATACAACATTTAGTTTTATTTAATATATTTTATAACATTATCTGAATTGAAGCATGCCCTTGTACGTGTTGTATGATAATTGAAGGTTGGCGAAGGTCGCGCTTGCTCGAACTTAGGTATCGTGTACCAATTACTGGGGGAACATGACGCCGCGCTGAAACTACATCAGGCCCATCTGTCCATCGCGAGGCAACTGCAAGTAAGTTTAATAAAAACTATAAGGTTACTTTTTTTAAGTACTTAAGGAATTTAAATTTTTCATTGTATGATGTGATGATAAATTTTGACTTCTTTTATTTATACGATTACAATCTTAACAAAAATATGATATTTTTTAATGATATAATAAATTTATAGTTTAATAAATATGAAGCTATCCATGACGCAGGAGCACAAGCAAGTGAGTAAATGCGACAAGTTGTCGATTCGATTCCCACTGGAGGAAAAATGGTGTTGAGGCACTGGTGTTGAGGCAAAGCGCGGCGTTCAGTTCCACTATTCAAACCGCAATGCATTGAAAAACTCCGTGGACAGTAGGAAATGGAGTACCTTAACAGTAGACACCTATACTTACTCTGTTATATGCGGGATACAGCGTGAAGCTGCTTTAAACAAAACTTTTTATACTTCGTTGTCGTGGCGCAGGGGCAAGTGAGACTGTAAAACCGATTGGTTGTGGGTTTGATCCCCACTCGAAGAGATGAAATATTTACTTAAATTTATATTTCCATTTTTTGTCTCGCCTGTCGAGGCAAAGCGCGGCGTTGAATTCTGCCACTCAACACACAATGCCTCCAGAATTCGGCAGAAAGTGAGGAACGAAGTGTCTTAACACTAGGTTCCCTCTGCCCACCCTGCAGTGTGCGGGATACAGCGTGAAGCTGATTTAATTTTTTATTTATGTATACTTGTAAATATTTTTTTTAATTTACAACTCAATCATTACAGGACAAAGCGGGTATGGGTAGAGCATACGGCAACATAGGAAACGCGTACTCCGCAGCTGGTTTCTATGAGCAAGCCATCAAATATCATAAACAGGAGTTGACGATATCCAAAGAAGTCCACGATAGGAGTTCTGAAGCATCAACTCATGGGAACTTGGCAGTGGCGTACCAGGCGCTCGGTGCTCATGATATGGCACTGTTCCATTATAGAGCGCATTTGGGTAAGTTTTTTTTTTATTAATACAATTTTTGTATTTATATTATTTTATTTTTTTTATATTTTTCCTTAGGGGAACCTACTAAACCTGGGAATTTAGTGTTTAAACATATTTCGCCGAATTTTGAAATATTACGTGTAAAATGAAAATATAAATATCAAATATTTCGCTTTTCTGGGTGGAAATCGAACCCGCTACCGTTGGCTTAACATTCACGTCTTTGTGCCTCAGGGCCATGATGGTATTTTAATTATGTTAGATTATAAAACATATGTTTTCCATCAATCGATCTATAATCCGTAATGTGTTTCTTTTTTTCATAAACTCACCACTTTAACCCTTCTCTAATGATTTAGTTTTGACTACACAGAATTTCATACAAAAGGCAGCAAAAACGATGCATATATGCTCATAGCTTTTGATTAAAATATCTATTTCCATTCAAAAAATGAAATATAGGTAATTCAATTCAGGCATAGCCCGCGAGCTGAAGGATGCAGCTGGAGAAGCCTGCGCTCTCCTCAACCTCGGCAACTGTCTCTCCTCCCGCGGCGAGTTCTCTCAAGCCGTGCCCTACTACGAACAACATTTGATGCTATCTCAGGAACTCGGCGACGTCATCGCTGAGGCCAAAGCGTGCCATTTTCTGGGCTACGCACATTATTGTTTAGGAAATTATAAAGAAGCTGTCAGGTGATACGTACTTATTGTATAAATCAAATAAAATAAAATCAGAGCAGTTTTAAATTTTTCGATGTTTTGTTAGACTTCAATCATAAATACTAATATTTAAAATATGTATGTAAGTTTGTGTGTTACGCTTTCACACCAAAACCACTCAAGCGATTGTTTTTTTGTACACATATTCTTAGAGGTATTAAAAGTGACATAGCATACTTTTTTAAATATATTTAAATAAAATATTATCGTTTGGCTATAATATAAAAATAAAATTAAGCTAGCGAAGCCGCGTTTATGTCGCTAATGCATATGTATATAAATACGCGAATGCTCTCGTGAATTTGCGGGCGGAACCGCGAGCGAATCGCTAGCTTATAATAAAATATATGTAGTTTAAATTAGTTATGTTAAATAAATTATATGAAACTAAGACTGCTTCTGAATATCTTTAATATGACCTTTAATTATTCTCAATTTAAATATGTAATTGTGATCAGGTACTAAAATCAAAATAAAATAAAAATAATTTAAATTTACCAAATTGTTTTCTTTCTCCAGATATTACGACCAAGATCTTTCCTTGGCGAAGGATTTACAAGACAAAATGAATATGGGTCGGGCGTATTGCAACTTGGGTCTTGCACACATGGCCTTAGGGAACCTGGAAACGGCTTTAGAGTGCCAAAAATACTTCCTAGCAATAGCTCATATGACACAACATTTACAAGGAAAATTCAGAGCGTTGGGCAATATTGGTGATGTTCTGATCAAAATGGGGGATGTGGAAGAGGCGGTTAAAATGTTTCAAAGGCAACTTGGTTTTGCACGACAGGTAAAAAATAATTTAATTTTTTGTTTTTTATTATCTTTTTTTTCTATCTATAGCGATGATTTCTATTCTTTTTTTCTTCTAATTAAAGAAGTTTATTACTTTTATGGTGACATTTTTTGGGACACGTTCAGTTTAATAAAATTATTGCTATATGAAATTCCTAAAATAAATAGTAAATTTAAATAATAAAAACTTATAATTTAATTTACATTGTTATAGGCACGAGATCGGTCATTAGAGGCAGCAGCTTGTGGAGCTCTGGGACTCGCGAGGAGACTCCAGAGGAGGTTAGATGCCGCATTGGGACATCACACTCAGGTATAAAACTTTCTGTTGGAAATCTACATTAATAATTTAAAAAAAAAATCTGCTTCACGCTGTATCCCGCACACAGCAAGGTAGGCAGGGGTAACCTAGTGTTAAGACACTCCGTTCCCCACTTTCTGCCGAATTCTGGAAGCATTGCGTGTTGAGTTGCAGAACTCAACGCCGCGCTTAGCCTCGACACCAGAGTGTACGAATCGAAATATAAATTTAAGTAAATATTTCATCTCGAGTGGGGATCGAACATTACATTAATAATAGACTATTAAATATAATAAAACAAGCTATTTCATTTTGTTTTTGTACTTTTTTGGTTTGTTAATTTGTCGGTTTTATTAATTTTACGTTCATATATATTTTTTTATTTCGCGATTCGTATACTTAATTAAGTTTTGGTATATAACAATATGGTTAAAATGTTCAGTCATACAATAAAATAAAAAATGATATTTACATATGCAAAAATAGCATTTTTTTTATATCGCACACTCAGAATAAAATTGACATAGACCTTTTTTTAACATGTTATATTAGAACAAAAAATTTAATTAAAATCAAAAGATCGAAATAAATTAGGGTTAGGTCACTTTCTATTTTGTGTTTGCCCGTTTCTCAGGAACTAACCCTCCGCCAAGAGGCCGGCGACGCGGCGGGCGAGGCGCGCGCGCACTCGCACCTGGGCGCCGTGCACATGGCGCTGGGGCACTACTCACACGCTGCGAGGTGCTATAGGGTTGGTTCTATTCATTTTATTACGGCTATTCTGTTTCTTGAAATATTTCTTTAACTAAACTGTATAATGACTCATGAATTTTATTTTCAATTATTTTTTTCATTATGTAAATAAAGATAATGCGTAGTTATAAATAAAAAAAATATCATAAAATACATTTTTGGCTTCTTTCAAAGAAGAATATTTATTGAAATTCTAAGCAACTTATATATCTAACTAGCCAGTGATTGCGATCAATGACTATTTGATAAATGTCTAATGTCTATCTTTTTATTATTTGCATAATGTCTAAAAAAAACACTTAAACAAAAAATAAACTAACTTAAAACATTTTTATACTATAGGAACAATTAGAAAGAGCTCAAGAGTTACAAGACTGTGCTCTCGAAGCTCAGGCGTATGGGAACTTAGGAATCGCTAAACTCAATATGGGGCATTATGAAGATGCCATTGGATATTTAGAACAGGTTAGTATTAAACATATTGTGATAAAGTAGAAAAATAACTACATTTCTATACATTTCTTTGTCGTGAATACCTTGTAGGTAGAAAGAATTTATTGTTAAGACTCTGTTCTCCTTTCTCCGCTTAAACATAAAATATGCGTGTTCAATGGAGAAACTTAACGCTGCACTTTATCTTAACACAGCACGAAAATGAAACTAATTCATTCCGTCTAGTGGGGATCGAACCCACAAACTTCACGTTTACAGTCAGAGGCTGTGCCATGGTGCTATAACAACCTCATAAAAGATATCAACCAAGTAATTCATATACTAAACTAAAAATACCTTTTCTCCAGCAACTAGCAATACTAGAACGTGTAAACACACCAACATGCCAACTTGACAAGGCGAGAGCGCTTGGCTCGCTTGGCGACTGCTACGACGCGCTTGGCGATCCGGACGAGGCCGCCAAGTATCACGAACAGCACTTGGCGGCAGCTCTCAAATTGGACAATGCTAGAGAACAGGAAAGAGCTTATAGAGGACTTGGATTAAGTCATAAGTAAGGATTTTTTGAGTTTATATAGTTATATGTCTTGTAGCGTTTAACTACGTTAACCAAACCATAACACATTGCGCTTATCACTTTTTCTACAAATTTATGACTTATATCTACAACTATATTATGTATTAAAAGTGGCAAAGTGTGACCGTAAAATCGACTGGTTGTGGGGTTTGATCCCCACTTGAGGAAACGAAATGTTTATTTACATTTATATTTTCATTTCTTTGATCTGGTGTCGAGGCAAAACGCGGCGTTGAGTTCCGCCACTAAACACGCAATGCCTCCAGAACTCAGCGGAAAGTGGGGAACAGAGTGTCTTTACATTAGGTTTCCTCTGTTTACCCTGCTGTGTGTGGGGTACAGCGTGAAGCTGATTAAATTCCTTGTATGTTTAATTTAACTATTATAGCTATCATCGTGATTTATATAAACTTATACCGTACTGAAACCTAGCTACTTTTAACAAATTCATTACCTATTTTAATACTTCCGACAGATATACACAGATATTAATAAACAAAATTACGATTTCCAGGTCGGTGGGCAACCTCCAGCAAGCGCTAGTCTGCTTGGAGAAGCGCCTGGTGGTGTCGCACGAGCTGGGCGTGCCCGAGGCGAAGGCGCAGGCCTACGGGGAGCTGGGCGCGTTGCATATAGCGCTCAACAACTTGGAGCAGGCCGTGTCTTGCTTGGAACACCAGAAGACTATTGCTAAGTTAGTTGGTTTCTCTTATATGTATAGTCAATAATAGTATATTTTTCATAATATATTTTTTTATGTATAAAAAAGCTATGTGAAGATTTTTTTATAGTGATTTATTTGGTTTCACGCTGTATGAAATACATAGCAAGGTAGACAAAAGGTACCAGTGAACCTAGTGTTAAGATGTTCTATTTCCATTAAGTCCCACTTACTGCCGAATCCTTGAGACATTAAATGTTGAGTCACGGAACTTAACGCCATGCTTTGCTTCGTTACTAGAGTGAGGAAATGACATTTTCATATATGGAATGGAATAAGTTGCCTAAGTAAATTTAGTAAGCAATCCGCACTAACAGGGAGCTGAACAATCAAATAATGGAGTCGGAGGCGTGCCACTCGCTGGGCGCGGCGCACCACGCGCTGGGCGACCACGCCGCCGCCGTGCGCCACCACCGCGCAGAGCTCGAGCTCGCGCACC
>DWQW01005574.1:0-17586 GCA_018249695.1 Heliconius erato demophoon
GTGATGACTTGAAATATTTTATAATCATTAAAGATCGTTAAAATCGAATCCATTTTATTGATACCCTCATTAACTCCATTAATCTGGCCTTCACTGACTAGATAATGACAACTAAACATTTAAGTTTTTAATCTAATTCGAAATATAAAAAAAGCAGTTTCACGATGTATCTCACATCCCGTGGCGGAACTTAACACCGCGATTTTTTTTTAATTATCATAGTATTAAATAATACATTTTAAGAGTAAACAATAGTATAATGTAAAGGAAGTTGACAAGTCAACGTCCTCGCGTGAGAAGTTACAGACATTACACTTGACCAATATAATTCTAGGCCAAGGAAGCTGTACCTAGTACTTATGTAAATAAGAACTAAATCTCTCTTCGAATACATTATATTACTTAGCAAAGTGAAGAGAATACTTTTATTTTTGTCGAACAAAAATAATTAAATTTCAAATGAGGCCAGTCGTAGTGCGTACGCGCAGGTTGTGGGTTCGACTACACTCGCTCTGGTAATGAGGAAAAAGAGCGGCGTTTAGATCCGCCACTCAATATGAAAGAGGGAAATGTTTTAATGGGACGGAGTTTCTTAACATTAGGTTCCCTCTGTCTATCCTACTCTCAGGTAACTCTGATTACAGGTTCCTTAGGTTACATAGAAAGTAGGTTTTGTTATATAGATAGTTCTCTCGCAAATTTAATCCGAACAATTAGTTCTAGAGATGCCTTCAACCAGATAAATTCCTCACTTTTTTTAAATATTAGTGTAGATTAGGTAAAACCTGCTTTATGCTGCTTTATGCCAATAATTTAAGAGTCGTCCAACACTTCATCAAAGACGCTGTAAATTATGGATTTTTAATTTATTTTTTATAGATCATATATAATAACTGATTTATTTGTTTCTATAGAAATAACATAAAAACCTATCAGAATGACATTTTAACAATAATTGCAGGTCTTTTCTAAGTGTATTACCATTTAATTTCAATATAGCTTCACACTGTATCTCATACACACCAAGGTACTCAGAACTCAGTGTCAAGACACTCCGTTAAACATAATATATGCATAATAAACATATATCGCAATATAATAAAGTACCTGAGATATTGAGGCCAGCCGTGGCACATCGGCACGAAGTGTGACTGAAAAACCGACTTGTTGTGGGTTCGATCCCCAATCGAGGAGATGAAATATTTACTTAAATGTATATTTCCATTTCTTCGCTCTGGTGTCGAGGCTAAGCGCGGCGTTGAGTTCTGCCACTCAACACGCAATACCTCCGGAATTCGGCAGAAAGTGTGGAACGGAGTGTCTTAACGCTAGGTTCCCTCTGCCTACCCTGCTGTGTGCGGGATACAGCGTGAAGCAAAATTAAAATATAATAATAAAGTAATAAGTTTGTTTTATACGTCCAAGGCGATCTGGTGGTTTAAATCATACGTGCTTCGCTTGCAAATGTTTATGACAACGGTAACGGGTCTTCTCAATCGACTTGGCAAAGGGGAACCACTTTTAACGCACTGCCTCTCGTAATGAATGTATGTAGGTTTGTTCTTGAATTTTAATATTAAACTGACGTCATTATAGCGAGCTTTAAGATTTTTTTACTAACAGCGATGGTAGTGGATTCAAATTTAGTTTTATGTGTTTTATATTTTCGTTAATAAGGCTTTATGCTTGATGGTGTGATGTTCATTTGGGAGAATGTATTGTTTTCCTTCTCTAAGATGTAAGACAACGAGCGGTCATGATTTTCGCCACGTAACGCACAATGTCTCAAAAATTAGGCAGTAAGTGGAGAACGGAGTGTCTTAACACTAGGTCTTTTCAGTACTGCCAACTCACATTATGCGGGAAAAGCGAGAAATTGCTGTTTAGCTCTTCTTAGTCTTTTTTTTTCTGTCAACGCACATATATTTATATTGGTCTTAAAAGTCTTATTTACAAAGATTTTTATCGTAGAGCTGTATTGCCCTTCAACAGCTGATAAGGGCGCTATCTGTTATAACTCCGATACTTAACCGACACGTTCTATTAAAAAACCATCACAAACAGGTTTATTTAAAATAAAATATATTGGCATTCCACCCAAATTTGGGATTGCGTATTGAGTGGCGGAACTGAACACCGCATATTTTTTAATTTTAATTAGCCGAAAAAAAAAAAAACAATTTCATATATTTTTTTTATTAAAGGCTCATTAAATCTAGGGGCTTACCCCCATTGCTTCATCATTTCCGTCAATACAGCGATAAATAAATTAGCAACACTAAAATAACAAGGCATAATAAAGATGAAGGTCACAGGTGCATTCCCGTCTGAGTTAAATGTTTTTGTCCATTGTAAAGATATTTCTTGGTATGAATGACTACTTTATTAGGTTAACAAAAGGGGTAAAAAATGGTGACGGCTTAAATATAAATCATTTTTGTATTATAATAAGATTTGTGGTAAGTTAGTTATTTTTAAAAATGATTAATATTTCTTAAGAAATTGATTTTTATTAATGGGGCATAGCGCGGCGTTGTGTTCCGCCACTCAATACGCAATGCCTTCAGAATTCCCCGGAAAGTTGGAAATGGAAGTATTTTAATAGGCACGGCGTGTCTTAACATTAGGTTCCGAGGTTCCCTTTGTCTACTAAAATAAACGATTTTTATTTCAATATAATAAGCATTTTAAAATATGATACGTTCCTTTAATATTGATAAAAGCTCATCTTATTATGCGTTGAAGCCGTTTTCATTTTAAAAACGTTGTTTTGATGACACATTTAGCCCCAAAATAGTGATTTTATACAAAAATAAACTTTAAGCTATATGATATAAAGTTTAAATTTCATTTAATGAAAAAAGATAACATTTTCAAAATGTATACTACGTCGTAGAAGCGATGTTTTGGAGATATTTTAATTGTGATACAACAACATGTTTTTCAGTAGTAGTTCAAAAACACGTTTATATGGAAACGGGTTTGAAATAGTATCTAGTTAGGTATTGGATTTTATTTTTGTGAACGATCATTTCTTAATGTTAGTCTCTTGGCTCCTTTCTTATAATATCAAATCAAAGCAATGGTTGTGGGTAAAAACTTTACCATACTATAATAGAAGCCAATAAGCGAAATTTATAAGATGTTATGGCGTAACTCAACGCCGATAGTTAAATATATTATTATGCACTTAGATAAATATAGAGTAAAATATAAAAAATAACAACAAGATAAAGAATTCTTGGAAATAGAAACGTAAACTATAAAATTACGGTCGTTCTTCGAAATGTATGAAATAAATAAGAGTAATTTACATAATGAGTTCGTCACGAATTATCTGAATCATCAGAGAATTTTTTTACGATTTTTTTGTGTTACTTACTTGTTTAATTAATTAAATGTCATATGTGTATACTTTTTTAAAAACGTATAAAATTTTTCACGTAGCGGAATTTGAATTTGCGCCTTTTTGAAACCATCCAAGCGCTCTGACAGGTTAGCCATACGTTCAACGTTGCGTTTTAAATATTAAAAACTTGGGAAACACGATGAGTGTGAATTTGATCCCTACTCGGGGAATAGATTATATTTAAATTATTCTAATTTCCCAGTTCTACTAAGTGAAAACAGCAGCAGCAGTGATGAGTTTTGTTTCTCAACCCAATTGTCTTGAATTAGGAGAGAAGGAGGAGTGCCTTGACACTAAGTTTCTTTCATAAAAATGCCAGTAACTACTAAAAAGCAGTTCGTTGAAAAGAGCCGGTTAAATATATTTTATAAAAAATCTACAAAAACTATATACATTTTCAAATATTTTCTTCACTGGATATCTGCATCTTTCTTTGTTTATAAATTATAAATATGTATATATTTAATATTTCTATAAGTGTTATATATAGCCTATCGTTATGATACCCATATATTACTATTTTATTGTTTTTCCATACTAAATGAGTTAAAGCCATTGTGCACCTAATGCTTAGGTCGCCTCAGTATTGACAATGGTCTCACAAATAGGATTACGTCATTTAGTAGGTACTATATAACATACGAACATACAAAAATAATTTTGTTTGTACGTACTACGTATATTCTTTTCTTGTTATTGATTGAAAAAATTACATCACTTTCTAAAAAGGGAAAGTTATGTGATTTAATTTTTTAACTTTTCACTTTTCGATTTTATAAAATACAGAAGATTTTCTAGTATAATAAATTTTGTATAGTAGAACATTTTTTTTATTAATTGTTTAAGGCAAGCAGTATTTGAACCCTGGACTCTAATAAATTTAAAAAAAAAATTAAATAAATTACTTTATTTTATTTTTTTTTATCATAGAATCATAGAAGAAAAAATATAAAAACTGATTTTATATACATAAATAGTGAGTTTTATAATTATTATTTATAAAAATGATCGATATAAAATATATAAGTTTGACACTGCACCCCGCATGAGAAGCGAAACTCAACGCCGCGCCCTGTCTTACTACTAGAAGAAGAAAATGAAAATAAAAAATTCTCCAAAATGAAAATCAAACCCACAATGAATGTTGACTGACAGTGAAAAGTGAGTAAAGTTAGAAATATAATTTAATGCAGTTTAATTTAAAACGGTTAAAAATTTAAAAGTTTTAGCCACTCTGTAAACGATCACGTTTAGAGCCAAAGACGGTTCAGACTGTTCTATTTCTGTGCTTAGAGTTCAGTAGTGTGGGCAATTTTTGCCTGAATTCGGGAGATTGCTTGATTAGAGGCGGAACTAAACGCCACGCCATATAAAAACATATTATAATATATTTTTATTCATACAAACATAATTTATACATTTATGCTTTTTTTATATATTAAAATATTACAAAATGAAAAAAACAGTGGGCACAATACTTCAAAATCGAATCTTAACCTACCGCATAGCTATAAACACTACAAAAATGATGCACAGCGGTGTCTATTCAATAAAAAAAATGCAATTAAAAACAAATTCTAGGTCAACGGAACCCATTCTCTACACCGACTCCAGTTTTTACTATAAACTATTGAAGTGAAGTTTTTTGCTCGCTAACGTGTGTAGTTGCAAACTTAACTCGCTCACGAGATAATTCACGTTATCCTCATGCTATCTCGCTCTTGCCGGCTAATTGCACGCTTTGTAGAGTCTTGTCTTTTTATCGATATGATTTGATTTGGCATATCTGCGATTGGATCGTCTAATCTTTGTTGATGTTTTGTTTTAAGAGAGCATAGAGTTAATTTATTCTTCACTTTCTTTTTGTATTTTTTTTTATTAGAAGTCCACATGACTGCTGCTGCCGCTTCAGTCCGTCTCTCGGGGAAATGATATGATTTTTATTTAATCTGTTTCGGTTTGGACGAGACAAACTGTAGCGTTTAGTTGCACCACTCAATACATTATGTTATGAAAATTAATTAGTTTTTGGATAACAGTGTCTTAATATTAGGTTCATGCTTGCCCTGCTATGTTCGGGCAACAGCGTAGATAAAAAAAAGTCCTGGTTTTTTTATGTGGAAAATAAAGTAAGTGACGCTACACGCAAAGCAGGGTACGAAATGGGAACCTAGTGATAACAGACTCCGTTCTGCAGTTGCCGACCAATTTTCAAAGTGGGTATTGAAGCCACAACCGTCCCACAGACAGAAAGACGTTGTGCTACGGCGGCCTACGTCATAGAGTTCATACGTAATAGAATGTATAATTTATTTTGATTGTATCCAGAAACCGTTTTAAAATTCATCTGCCAACCGGAAATTCGTAGTAAATACTACAAAAGCTTAATTTAAAATTCTTCAGAGAATCGATAAAGCGAATATTTTTAAATATTTCCTCTGAATTCACCGAAGACTGTTACGAATTGTTGTTGTTATTTAAGTATATTTACGGTACAATTTCTTTTTTACTTTATTCATCTCTATATTGGATACAATGATAAAAAACTTAGTGATGCGTCATTTTGTTCTCCATTTTAAATTGTAATTCTGTAGGAAAAATTATTTACTCACAATTTTTTGAAAATAGTAAGTTTTATTGTCTATATTAATATAGGTAAAAATGTAAGAAAAGAACAATATATACAAATTTCATAGAACTGTGATGAAAAATTTTCAAAATTTTGACATTTTAATTTTAGTCGAAAATCGGATCCAATGTAATATTTCACATATAGTTTTATACTTTCACTCTCCTTGCTGAATGTAGCACGATAGAAAGAGGAAACCATGAGTTCAGATACTCTACTCTCCATTTATTTTCCAATTTTTGAGTATTTCAACGGAGCGAGGAAATGAAAACAGTTCATACCACGAGTGGGGTTCGAATCCACAACCATCGGATTTATAAGAATTATATAGCATATACATATGTGAAATTTATGAAATAGAGTTAAGAGATAGAGAGGCCAGTCGTGGCGCAGCGGCACAAGTGTGCGACTGTAAACACGTCCGGTTGTGGATTCAAATCTCGCTCGAGGAAATTATTTTTTTGCTGATCGAGGATAAATACAAATATAATCTTCTTGTATAAAACATAATTTATAATAATAGTACTAAACAAAGTAAACAATCATATACCTAATGAAAGCAGGCATATACCACCATATTAGGTCATATGTTAAAAAAAAAACAAAAAGTTTATAATATATTTGTACAAATCAAACCGCAGTATTACAGTTACAATGACGTTAAACTATTGTTTGAATGTGTCATACATTTATTGTGTGGTGTTATACAAAGAGTTTTGTAGAGTATTGGTAATCTATAGCTGGTGGATTGACGTCAATGGTCAATCTCTATATTTTTTTAGCATTGCGCTGTAACCCGCAAGTATCAGGATGGGTAGAGGGAGCTTTGGCGGCATTGTGTGAGGATTGGCGGAGCTCAACGCCACGGTTAGCGTAGCAAATAAAAATTAGCTTGCAGTCGCTTGCTTGTGCCCTTGTGCCACAACAGCCTCAGATTATATTTATTTTCTTCGCTGTGATAGACAAAAGCGGCGTTTAGCTCTGCTATTTAAAGTCTCAACAGCTATATTATACGTTATATATATTTTATGACACGTATGTACATTTGTGTGCACATATATATGTGGGTAAAATTAAAATATCGCAACGCAAACCAATTCCACGGATAATTATTAAAATTGACATAACAGGGCCCACATAGCGTTATCTTTTGTACGAAATTGAGTAACTTATTGCCGAGGCTGTTGACTCTATTGCATTACTAGTGCTATGTTAAATAAATATTAGATAACCTTCAAAAATGCCGGGTAGTCTCTGCAATCGTACAAATAGAGCACTTTAGATACATGTATGTATGTATTATATATGTTTGCTACTAAACTGAGAGACAACTAGTGATGAACAACAAAATTATTTAACTATAGAGTTTTTAAAATATATATAAATATATTATATATTCCAAGTTCATGGATACTATTATGTATACGTTATCTACGTTTTGAGCGAAAAAAGCAAGTGCTAAGTCACATTCTGCCTATAGTATTGAAAACATACATTTTTACTAGGGACTTTCACAACTACGTGTTTAGTCAGTCATGCACATCATTACTATACAAGATCACGAAAAGGCTCAATCTTTAATACTTATGATTCATCATAAGAAGTTTCTATATTCGTATAACATTAACATAATGTGTTTCACAGAAACTGTCATTATTTTTTACATTTTTTAGATTAAAAAGTAAAAATAGTGTAAATATTTATATGTCGAGAACAATACATTTTAATTAGCAATTAAAAGAACAACAGAGATGATTCTTACTTTAACAAGCGCGTGCGCAGGCGACCACACATTATATATATATACATATACGTGTGTGTGTGTATATAAGTGTGTGTGTGTATGTATGTGTGTGTATGTGTCGTTATCGTGGAGCTGCTAATGGCTGGTTGTTTTAGGTTAAATTAATTAAATTGCTTTAACACTCAGTTGTATAGAGTTTATTATTATTACAAAATAAATATATTATAAGTATATACAAAAATTTTAATTAATGACTAAAAATGGCAGTCTTATTCGTATGTTTTTCATTAAAATAGTAAATGTATCTCTCGTCTACGTATTACATTTTATAAGTAAAAACAGTAAAAATATATTGAGAGTGGAACAAATTTAGTACTTGACGAGTTGCCAGACCAGTCTTTCGCAGTATTTCCCGAGTCGCTCGCTGACTGTGTGTGTGTGTGTGTGGTCATACGATATAGTATATGTATGTGTATGTGTGAGAATCGACCGCGGGGGAATCCCACAATGCAAAATGTCAGCTTATTTAGGCTTCTTAGAAACTGTATATATTTGCAATCAAATTAAAACAGCGTAGAGCAGGTTTTGTAACTCTGGTATCAAGGCAAAGCGCGGCGTTGAGTTCCGCCACTTAATACTCAATGCCTTTAGAAATCGGCTGAAATAGGGAACGGAGTGTCTTAACACTAGGTTCCCTCTGCCTACCCTGTTGTGTACGTTATGCAGCGTGAGAAGACTCTTATAATCTTATTATTTGAAGACAGCCCCACTGCGCCACGACGGACTCTATCGATGATAATTACATCATATAAACTTGGCGTATCATTTGCAATAAAATAGATAATAATATCTATTACTAATGTAGATTACACTTTATATCTTTTTATTGAAAATTGGTCAAGTGTGAGTAGAATTGATATACAAAGAGTTCCGCATCACATGTTTAAGATAAAAAATATGAGATTATTATATCTGTGTATATTCTTATCGTTGTTTTAGGAGATGTTTCAATAAAGATTATTTTTATTTTATTTTATTTAACGCATTTTCTTTGTTTATCTACAAATATAGAAATACTACTTTAGTCCATTTTTTTTAATCTATTAAGGATTTGAGCAATGCAGTTATATAAAAACTACTATTTTCTTTTTAGTTACAGTTTTATTGTTTTAGTCTTTGTGGAATGTATGATATAATTTGTAAAATCTCATTTCTGTTGACATTTTGGAGAAATTTCTTTGAACTGTAGAGTCTGTTACGACGTATGGGCACAAGCGTGCGACTATAAACGCGACGGTTATGGATTCGATTCCCGTTCGAGGAAACGAAATATTTAATTTGCATTTCCTCGCTGTGTCACTAAATTAAACTAACCGTTGTGGAACAAGTCAAAGCGCAGCGTTGAGTTGTGGAATGAGTTCAACACAATGCCTCAAAAATTTTGCGGAGAGTAGGGAAGGGAAGTGTCTTAATTGAAACTACGTAAAGCTCTCTGATGTGCCTCTTTGTGAAGAAATTAAAGTATGTTAACACTAGGTTCCCTCTGCCTGTTGTCCTAAATGCGGGATAAAACGTGAAGCTTAAAAAATACAGTTAACCTTAAAATTAAAAAAAAAGTTAATACATTTTTAATATTACCCCATAGAAGCCATGTATTAGTATATACTTGGGCTACTCTCGTTAAATATGCTCTACCTCATTAGGTGACGTCACTTAGTAAGTACATTAGAGATAGTTAGCGTCAACTTATCGTTTAATTTTTAATTATATTTAATATGTTCTTGGTAAATGTGAAACTCTTTAGTATAAGAGATTTGCTTGAGTTTCAAGGAAAAATATATTTTAAATATTTTTCGGCTTCACGAAGTATTAGCATATAGTAGGGTAGTCAGAGGGAACCTATTGTTGTGAAGTAAGTTTCTGAATGTGACATTTCGTGTTGAATGGCGGAACTCAATGTTGCATTTTGTCATGTTACCAAAATTTTTTTTCAAAAAATTAAAAAAAAAATCCCTCAAATGAGATTCGAATATGCGACGCGCTTACAGTGGAACGGCCTCTCTCTCTTATAAATTTTGTTTTTGTTATATTTATATTTTGTTTAATAAAGCTATCAAAATTTCACTTTTAAACGTAAATAGGGCAAACCTCCAAAGTCACGTGACGTGCCAAACGTGATCTCTTATACACATACATACATACATGGATTCAATGTTATTTTAGAGCAAAAGTAGGCCAGAACTTCACTGAATTTTTCATCTCAACGCAAAAACAAAAGAGAAACGATGGTAAAATTCGTAAAAGACGCTCGACCCGGAAACGGGAGTCTTACTAATCAATATAATAGGGCCACTATGAGAAAAAAAAATATATAGCAGCCATCTACTCACAAATCAACGGACAAACGAAATTCGACTCTATTTTTAAAGAATAAGACTCATTACAGCTTTCTCCGAAGAAATACGAGCTGCCCTAGTTATAAATAGATTTTCACGAAAAGAAATGTTACAGGGACTTTGGTGCAAGCGTTACACAGAGTAATTTGTTAAACAGAGGGCTCGGGAGTTTATTTAAAAAATATTACTGTTATTTTATAGGTTTATTTCCTATAAAATAACATAATAATAGATTATAATGTAATTTTTGGGTAATGTAGAGTCAAACTAATTTAATAAAATATATATTTAGAATACCAACATAGGTATATTATAAAGCAAACTAAAAACTTTATATTTATAGATATAAATTGGACAAAAAGCGGAAATCAGAGTGTCTTAACACTAGGTTCCCTCTGCTTATCCTGATATGTAGAACAAAACGCGAATACCAGAATTTTAAACCAAAACCAATCGTCAATCTCGTATTACAAAACACAACACATATAATTTTAAGGTATTAAACCAATAGTTACTGCACTCGTATATTATTATTAAAATTAATTGAACTTATCTGGAAGTTAATTACGTACCGGATGGACGTAGAGTTATTGTATTAATTAGTATTTGTTATATTAATATTAATAATGATTAGGATTTCACGCCTGTTGTTGTAAACAAGGACAATTGATCGTCTCTACTTAGAGGTGTTTATGTATGTTTTATGGGTTGATCCATTTTTGTTGTACTGAAATACCATCTTGTTGTTAATGTAGAGTTGAATTCTCTTAAAATCAGCTTCACGCTGTATCCCGCACAGAGCAGGGTAGACAGAGGGAAGCTAATGTTAAGACACTCCGTTCCCCACTTTCTGCCGAATTCTGGAGGCATTGCGTGTTGAGTGGCAGAACTCAACGCCGCGCTTAACCTCGACACCAGAGCGCAGAAATGGAAATATAAATTTAAGTAAATATTTCATTTCTTCGAGTGGGATCGGACCCACAACCAATTGGTTTTACCGTCACACTTTGTGCCCCTGCGCCATGACTGGCCTCAAATAATTCCTTCTTTATTATATATTTAAGTCTTATTTTTAACTTATTAATGTTATAATCCGCATATAGCATAGTAGGAAAATTCACATTCAACATTCCGCTCCAATTTTCGAGACATTACGTGTAGTTTAATTTCGCACTTTATGTTGATATCAGAGCGAGTAAATGATGAAGAAGAAATAATTATTTATATTAATTTATATTTCTCGAATATTATATAAGTATTAAATATATATTGTAAAAGTGTAATGTCGATAAAAAAAACAAACAATACTAGGTTCCCAGGATCCCTCTGCCTACTCTGATAAATATATACAGCGTGAAGTTAAAAAATCTCCCTGAACTTCCCCACATCTACGCCGCGCAGTTTCGTTTATACTTTGTCTATCAACCACTTAGTAAAGAAAGAGTTTAATAATGTAGAGATAAAGATGTATTGATAAAGATTTATTGATAAGGATGTATAGACAATGTTGTATTGATGAATATTAAATTAAAATTATATATAGATATAAAATGTAGCCTACATCATATTTTGATGTCTAAGCTATATAACTGTAAAGTTTCATCTAAATCCGTTCAGCAGTTATAATATTTATATGATAAATAAGAAATAGTATAGGAATATAGATAAAAAAGACGTAATAAATTAAATAAAAGAAAGCTCTGTGATACACTAGCCCGCTCTAATTTCCCCGGACCACACTCACAGACGCAATTAAGGAAGGAGGGGAGAAAAATGCGAGAAAAAATCGGAAGCTGCGACACGTGACTAGATGCTTCCCGGCCGTCGCCATGGTAACGGGGGTACGTTTATTTTTGTCCAAAGCGGGGGTGTGCTCGTTGAGCTTTTGCGATGGGCTTATATATATATATAAATATATTGTATGTATGTATATGTATGTGATTGAATATTACTTACTAAAAGTAAGTAATTAATCTCTACTATTGATATTAAGTAAATAAGTATTGGAGATTTTTTATAATTCTTGTTGTTTGTTTAATTTTTAGCTGTGTAGGCAGAGGGAACGTGGGAACCTAGTGTTAGGACACTCCATTTCCATTAAGACACTTCCGTTCCACACTTTCCGCCAAATTTGGAAGGCTTTGCGTGTTGATTGAAGGTACTCAACGCCGCCGCTTTGCTTTTTCACCAGACAGCGCAGAAATGAAAATATTACATATTTCACCTCAATTTATATATATTGAAATAAAAATGATATTTCATACTATTACTAAAAACAGAATACTCTTGTTACAGAATCGCTCCACGTGTACGTTCAGAAGCGCAAGGCGGAAGCGGCCTTGAGAACGAAAAAATCTATACCAGTACAGAGACCCGCCCTACTGCTGGAAAAACTTCAACCTACTTCCGCTTTGTAGTTGTCTTTGCTCATAATTTTGTTTTCGATATCTATGTATACTACTATTGTAAAGTTTGTTTGGTTGAGCACGCTTATCGCAGGAACTACTGATTTGAAATGAAAATTTCTGGTTTTGAAGGAGTTTTTCTTGTGTGGAAGGCTTTTGTAAAATATCTTGGGCTCTAAGAATGTGTCAATAGATTATTAGATTTTTAAAACCTCCATTTCCTGCGGCGGTGAAGCCGCAGTTGATAGCTGATCATATAATATTTTTCTTTGCAGCGAATATTAGAAATTCAAAAAACGTAAAGCTGTTTTTCATCTTATTGGAATACAAGTATGCAAAATTTTGTTGATATAATTCTTTATTTTTTATGTTATAAGGATACGCGACTTCTTCTAAATTGCATTTTTTTATTATCTTTACTATTATATTTATATTTACTCAAACAATATATGCGAATACAAACAAATCAAAAGGTCACGGCAAAATAAAAACAACAGCTCTATTAAGTATAACAAAAAAGAGCCTTCGTTTTTATGGCAAATGACCGTTTCATTAATAAGTAGAAGTCGAATATCAAAAAAATATTTATTTGTTACAGCGAAAATAAAAGACAGGACAAAGATGGAGAAATCTGTCACTAAGATTTCTTTTTTTTTTTAATTGTATTGGCACTGACTGTAAATAATTCTGGGTTCGATCCTTACTCTAGTAAGAAGACAAAACGCGACGTCAAGTTTCGCCACTCAAACATACTGTTTAATATATGTAAAATTGAATGTTAAAGTAGAGAACGGAGAGCTTTAACACTAGGTTCTCTCTTCGTACCTTGTTAAATAAAAAATACAACGTAAAGCCATTTAAACCTCAAGACGAGTCATAGAAGTAGTCTTATATTTTATAAATATTTACTCTGAATGGACACATGACATTGCAAATATAAATGTATGTAATATACAATACGCTCATATATTCCGAGAATTATTTAACTACGAACCAACCGGTTTTCACGAGATAATACTCTTCAACGCTACGAGATTTCATTTTGCAATATATTCAACATTTTTTACTTGTTAAACAAATATTAGCTTTACCAAAGGAGGTAGATTTAAATTAACGATTTTAGGAATTTAATTTAAATATAGTTTAAAATAAAAAAAACAAATAATTGTATAGAATAAAAGTAAAATATAACCCATAATATACAATGACAGAGGTTAAAAAATTACGACACGCCAGACGAATCACAAGATTGAACCCATAAAAACAAACTTCGAACTGCAGATAATTTAAAAGAATATAGACTTTAAAGCAATGGACATAGCGGTTAAATCGACGATATTATATATTGTGCTAATGTGAGAAACAAACGAGGACAAAACTAAATGGGCAAGGTGAAGGCAAGCTATAAAAACATGTGCTGTTGCACGAGAACGAACGAATGAATGTAAATAACTCTTATTATCTCAACATGATGTCTGGAAAGAAATCTATATTCTTACATAGGTGTTATGAGGCCAGTCGTGGCGCAGGGGCACAAAGTGTGACTGTAAATCCGACTGGTTGTGAGTTCGATCCCCACTCGAGGAGATGAAATATTTACTTAAATTCATATTTCCATTTCTTCGCTCTGGTGTCGAGGCAAAAAGCGCGGCGTTGAGTTCTGCCACTTAACACGCAATACCTCCAGAATTAGGTAGAAAGTGGGAAACAGAGTGTCTTTCACTAAGTTCCCTTTGTCACACTTTGTGCCGCTGCGCCACGACCGGCCTCTTTATATAGGTGTATTATAAAATATTCAATTTAAATTGGAAGATGAACATACAAAGCACTTTTTATTTTTAATATTGAAATATACTTGAAAATAGATTATTTGTTTCATTTTAGAAATAAATACAACTTTTATGTAAACTTATTTCCTGTTTGAAAATGTCTTATTTGATACAAAACGTGTGAAGACGACTGGTTTGTTATCATAATTAGAATAACCTAGCCCAATGTAAATACTGTTGTAGGCACTGGAATAAACATACTAAAAACGTTATAATATAACATATACAAGGAAAACGAAGTGAAATAACTAAAGTAAGATTTGTTTTACTAATAGCAACCAGCACGTGTTTTAACGAAATGCTGAAAATGCTCATAGAAATCCCTACTTCAACCCATTTTATAAAAAAATTGCATGTTAACTGGCGGAACTCAACGCTGCACCTTGTCTAATAGTAATATATGTATATCACAAATATAGCCAATTTTCCACGACCCTCATAGCTCTATTAGTGAAGTTTTGATTATTTTTATTTCAACAGGACCTGTCTGTAAAGTCACTTTGGCAGTTTTTTTGCCTGCGAAGGTCAATCTTGAATACGGTTATAAAAATACATTTATAATAAAAACTTTAATGCACTAAGTGATGAATATTTTTTGTATGCCAACTATAAAATGGCGCTTTCAATCTGTGTAGCAGCTGTTATAAGTAGGTATAAGTTTAAATATATTTTTATACTATTTTAATAAAGTTATTAAGTTAACTTCAACAAAATAATATATAAATTATATATTTTATTAGTAGATATTAAACGATAAAAGCAAAACGCGGCGTTGAGTTCTGCCACTGAATACGCAATGCCTCCAGAATTCGGCAGAAAGTGGGGAGCGGAGTGTCTTAACACTAGCTTCCCTCTGACTACTCTGCTGTGTGCGGGATACAGCGTGAAGCTGATTTAAATGACCCTACATGACATTATGATATGTAAGAGATATATCTTTAAATGCAAGTATATAATTTGTCTACTTAATATAAGTATCGAGTTAGATGTTTGTAACATTATTTCATATTTGAAAAGTTGCAATAAGCTTGATTTAACTAAAATACATTAATTAAAAATTACGTTTATATATATATATATTCGCTAATCAGCTTCACGCTTTATCTCGCACACGGCTGGGTAGGCAGAGGGAACCTAGTGTTAAGACAATCCGTTCCCCACTTCCCGCTAAGTTCTGGAGGCATTGCGTGTTGAGTGGTGGAACTCAACGCCGCGTTTTGCCTCGACACCAGAACGAAGAAATGGAAATATAAATTTAAGTAAATATTTCATTTCCTCAAGTGAGGATCGTACCCACAACCAATCGTGTTTACATTCACACTTTGTGCCCCTGCGCCACGACCGGCCTCATATTCACTAATAATTTATAAATTAAAAATGTCGACTAAAATATAGCGCGCAGCATTAAGTGCGCAGAATGATTAAAATAATGTAAAATAATTAAAATTCTTGACAGTATTTAACAATTGATGATTAAAGTGTAGAAGATGTTAGTGTGGTGGTGATACCGTCGTGTTTATAAAACAGGTAGAGCTACAAGAACTAAAAATAAACGCAATACAAGTGACTCTTTAAATTTCGATAAGTTATGTAAATAATAATTTATCATTTTCCAGTTAAAGTTAAGTTTTATGAGATCATATCCATTTTTTATTATTTTCAGGCTATTTTTCTATGATTTATATAAGTAAATCTTGTAATTTGTAAGAGTTAGTACATAAAATGCTCTATGTAGAGCTTTTTTCTCTTAAAGGAAGTGTTTATTTCATTATAAATCACATATATTTGCTGTACATTCATTGCATTGCTCTATATTCTCAGTATCTTAAGAAATATTAATCTTCGAAATGATGAATAAAACTATTTTTTTTTGTTAACGTACCGATCTGATAACATATTTTCCTAGTATTACGCAATAAGGCACTTCCCTGATAATATTTTGTTATTATTTATCAACACCTTATCGCTTACTCTAAATAAAATTCGTCATATATTTAAAATTTTATACGTAAAATCGATTAAAACTTAGTTATGTGTATGAAATTTATTTAAATTTTTCAACTGTTCTCTAAATTTTATAAAGAAAAAGCCACAACAAGATAGAAGAAGCTCTACATAGAGTATATAGATCTAGTTAAATTTTTTTCTTAATTTGACAAAACTATAGTTGTTTTGAAGATTTTTTATAGTTCTTTATATAAAGTTCTAATGATAAATACAGAGTATGTAAAATAATGACTATTAATGATATCCTTCATATCATTTAATGCACTTTTTATAAGTAAATTACCTTAAACGACATTCAATAACATATTTCAAATAGCTATTCGCATTTTTTTAAATAAGAATCATCGGATTACATAGTGTTTACATATGTACTAATTTGTGTATATGTATGTGCATATATAGGTAAGTATGTATCTCACAAGACAATGGTGAAGCCTTCGACGTTAATGATCTAAGACTTGCATTGCCATAGCCGCGGCTGTAAAACTGTTTATTATACCCACGTGCCTTGGACGTGATAAATTATGGATGAGCGGAACACACGAGATGCACCGACAAATGGTCGTGTCACGACACGTTTTACTTGATACATCTAATTATAATATGTAATATGAAATACGTACCTAAATTTTCCTTGCGGGTGATCCTCCCATTTTATTATCGATGGGCAATACCGTTCGTCGAGCAAAAGATTCCTCAGGAATTCTGGCACGGACACGCTTCTGGGACGCTTGCATACTTTCCTGCCGGTACCTTTCGGTCGACCGGGGGGTCTTTTGAACATTTTTCGTTTTTCTTCTTCATCTCCAGATTTGCTACCGTCACTACCGTACGAACACTCCGGCGAGGCGGTCTCAGATGAGCGGAACACGTCCTCAGCATCGTCGCTGGAGTCTGCCGCGTGTAGCAAGCTAACATCGTTCGGTTTATAGTCAGACGCGTACAGCCTATTTTTGTGATCCAAAGAGTCCAAATCTAACACTGTTTGCGCTGGCTCGTGACTTGGATAGTTTTCACTTTCTGTATATCTAAACAACGATGTGGGTCGCATTAGCTCCTCGTTGATGCGGGTGTGCAGTTTGTCATATATGACGTCTGCAATCCTCCGCGACTGGTTGGTATCCACGTTGGGGTGCACCATTCTCTGGAAAATCTCTTCCCGCCTCA
>DWQW01005575.1:0-17581 GCA_018249695.1 Heliconius erato demophoon
TGTATACATTTTATAACTTTAAGTACTCACTTTGTTTTTTTTGTTATCGTTTTATATTAATAAACAATCGTGGCGCAGGGGCAGAAGCGTGCGAATGTACCACAACAGGTTGTGGGTTTGATTCACACTAGAGGAAATGAAATATTAAATATTGCATGCCCTCTCTCTGGTAACGAGGCAAAGTGCGGCGTTGAGTTCCAACTCAACACGCAATGCCTCCAGAATTCGCCGTAAATAGGGGACTGGAAATTTTAATAGGAGCAGAGTGTTCTAACACTACCTTCACAAATTCTCTCTACCTACCCTGCTGTGTGCGGGATACAATGTGAAAATAAAGCATGTTTTAACTTAAAAATACTTACCAACAAAATAATTGGACAGGTAGGTAACTTGCCAGGCATGATTGCATCAAAATAATTATTTCCCGTGCCATTGAAGTGACAGGCACGTTAAGAAAACCTTTTTACATTTAAAAAGGAATATATTGTGTTAATGAATTTTAATTAATATTTTCATTTTTCATTAACACGCAATGCATAAAAAAATCGATGGAAAGTGGGGAACGAAGTGTCTTAAATGTAGATTTTCTTAGTTATATTCGAGATATAGCTTGAAGATGAAATTTGTTTGATGAAAATTATTGTACCAAAGCACAAAAGAAATAAAAATATAAAAAATATTTAGTGTACTAAGGTGAACTTATTTTTATAAGATATCCAGCAAATTAGTGGATGAGTAACAAGTAGCGGGTAAGAACATAGTACAATTTAAGAAATTAAAAGAGCGAGTCTGGCTTGCGCACACTGGCAATAATATTAAGTTTGTTGTATTGGAGCCTTCTTAAATAATTGCTTTATTATATTTTTTGAGTATTTGTTATTTTAGTAATAACAGAAATACTTAATCTGTGAAAAAAATTAAATGTCTATCACGAGATATAGCCTGTTGACACATAGGCAAACAGCGAAATCTTAATGATAAGATATCGTTGTACCCTTAGGGTGCGGATCTCTAAAACATATCTAGGTTATTAAAATATAAGAGAGTCAAATAACATTACATTTATCAGCCTTTGACTAAAGAATTTTCGTTAAACCTAGGAGATACAAATTTGGTCTGGCACACGTTGAAACTAAATTTTATGAAATTGGGGTTGCACCAGTCAAATTTCAAATAGATAATAGAATGTCAAAGTTTGTTACATGTTATTTATTGCAAAAAGACCACCCTATAGTAAGTAGAATCTTTTCCCAATGACATTTACAACCTGAGGGGGTTACGTTAAAACGTCAAACCATGACTCCAGGTTGTATGGGCGTGAGGCTATGTATAATAAAATGTATATTTTTTTATTTTAATGTTTATTGTTTTAATATTGTTGCAATTTAAAAGAAAAAAAATGTCTTTATTCTCACATAGCGAGGCATTTATTATTGTATGTCAACCCAGAACGTATATTATAACGCCACCGCACCTACATATTTGATTATTTGATTTGATTTTTAAATGCAGTTTTGGTTATGTGTTTTTATACAAAAAAATACTAACCTGCACTTAAAAATATTTTGCGATGTTTATAAAAATTTCAATACGTAATTTGTAATTTTGTAAACTTTGAGTCCCAAATCCGCTTATTCGTAGTACTAAAAATAGCATCAACAATTAGCAAGCAACAAGACAACAAGAACTCCAAACGTCCCAAAATCTACAGATTTGGTGCTTTTTAAGTGCAGGTTAGTTTAGGTTAGTTTACATTTCGCTCAGCTTACGCTGAAGGTGAATCAATATTGGATGGCCGAATTCTCCATGCCGACGGCTTTATGTCGGTGTATTGCGAGCCATGACATTGTACGGTGCACCTGTTTGGGTCCACTCACTCTCCGCTTTTAACAAGACAAGAGTCATAGCGGTGAGGGCGATCCTTGGGTACCGGACGGTATCATGGACGGTGGCAACTCTCTTCACAAGCGGTCCGCCTTGGAAGGTACAGGCACACGTGCAGATTTCACGCATTCGGCGCAAGCAAACGATGGTAACAGTAAGTTTCTAACGTAAGCTTATTTTTTCATTGTCAGAAAATCTTTTTGTGGATACGCCGCCCGAATGGAGTCTCAAATGGGTTTTGTAAGTTATGTTATGTGACTTATGTTTGATACTCACGTAATTAGGTATATATCGGTATAACTTAACATTAAACTTATTACTTTTGTGTTTCGTTGATTTTTATAAATGAGAACGTAACTCAAAATGCTACGAAACAGTAACTAATTGGAATTTATTAAGACATTATTCCTAAATCTATTCCAGTAATCATTTGTATAATCTGAAAATAAATATAAACGAATACTCCTATATAATACGACACAAGTATCCATATTGCCGAGAGCGTAAGACAATAGATGATGTCCAAAAGCGAACTTAGGAGCGTTTGTTCGAATGTTAAATGTAAGTTTTTGGATGTGTACTCATTATTTTTTTCCTCAATACAGCTCTTTAATTGGCCTATCGTATTGTACAATAGAGTAAATTTAACGGTCTATAAATCTTGGAAACATCGAAACAAAAAAAATTTTTGAGAAAGCTAAATATTAACAATAAATTTCAGGGACTGTAGCCAAAAAAAAAATGTAATGACTTTTTCCACGAGTTATTTTAAAAACTACGGGTGTTAGGTTGTGTAGAATAATCACTGAGAGTTTTATAACGCTAGCTAAGTGGCAACATGGTAAAAAATGTACTTGAATCATGAAACAATAATATATTGTTATTCAAATCGCAAGAACTGAACACCACTTTGTTCAGATTTTAAGAACCATAGTCGGCCAATGCTTGAAGAGTGAAAATATTTTGATATTATAAAGTTATTTTTGCTGAACAGTATTTAAATACTTTTACTGACTCACTCACTTTTGGGTGGTAGTAAATATGCAACTTCCCAGGATATAAAAAAAAATATTTCACTAGTATTTTTTTCACTGTTCATCTTAAAAAACTGCTAGTACTCATAAACAATATAACAGAAAAAAAATATAATTTTCAATCTAAAAGCAGTGAAATCACGTAATTCCTACTCGGACAATGGCCTACTTCGAACATTTTTTATAATAAATGACGAATAATCTCTACGAAATATTTGTGACTCTTCTACATTACCTAACTTTTGGTACTAAAATATTTTTCTATAACTGCTGAAATTTTGTAAAAAAACACGATTTAGGAGTAGTACATCGAATTGCTGTCGTTATTAAAATGACATCAAAATATTAAATTAACACCATCGTTAAATTAACACATATTTCGACTGGTTGACTGAAAAGAAAACACACAAATACTTAGGTAAATACTACAAAAAAGCTTTTGAAGAAAATAATGTTCCTCACTTTATTTGTAGGAAGGCTCTTGAATAAATTAATTTATTATCAATGAAGCAAGTGTATAATAGCAATGAGACTCTTTCATTTGATATTTTATTATCACTTTAAAATAAGACTAACCCGACAGCAAAGTTAGAAAAATGAGTTCTACATCAGTTTTTTCAAATTTATGAGGTTTTCCTGCGTAATGTACGAGGTTTTTAATGCGTAAATCCCTATCCCGTGGGAATTTTCTAGGCAAAAAGTGGCCTATATGTTGCTCCTCAACCGTCTCTATTTTTCAGTGGAAGTTCCATAAACATGAGTTCATCAGTCAAGACAAAATTAAAAATAAAAAAATGTTGTATCATGCACAAAATTATGTGCATTTGAAGAACGCAAGCATTTAAAATCATAGATGTGTCTATCTGTGACTTCAATTACATTTATAATATAGGTATAGATCCTTTAGTAAATATTTTGTCAATTAAATTTAATCTTGTAATCTGTGAGAGTCAAAGCTCCGCAGCCTCAGTATAAACCAACCGCAATTCACAAAGGTTTGTCACAAATTACAAACTAATCATAGTCCACCAATTGGGTCGCTCGGAAGAGGTTAATTTTCCCAATCTCACCGTGGCGTTTACTGCCAACACGACACAGATTCTAGCAGAAAGGATACATTTTTTTATAAATAAATATGTTCATAAATATTATTTAATGAAATAAAAAGTTATAAAATATTTAAGTATTTAAATACAACACATAATATTGCTCAATTTTGCTTATTAAAAAATTTAAATGACCTAGATAATTTTTAAGTACATATAAAGTAACTCAACGCTGCTTTGCGTTACAGCTTACTAGAACAGGGAAATAAAAATAATTAATTGAACTGAGTTCGAATCGAACCCACAACCGCCTCATTTTTAATCAGAGACTGTACTCTTGCACCACGATGACCTCAAAATCAAAGTTGAAAATACTAACATTTATTAATTATAGTTTTTGTTAATTTATCTTAAAATAAATTATATACAGGCCGGTTATATTGAGGCCGGTCGTGGCGCAGCGGCACGAGGTGTGACTGCAAAACCGACTGGTTGTGGGTTCGATCCCCACTCGAGGAGATGAAATATTTACTTAAATTTATATTTCAATTTCTTCGCTCTGGTATCGAGGTTAAGCGCGGCGTTGAGTTCTGCCACTCAACACGCAAAGCCTCCAGAATTCGGCAGAAAGTGGGGAACGGAGTGTCTTAACACTAGGTTCCCTCTGCCTACCCTACTGTGTGCGGGATACAGCTTGAAGCTAATTTAATTTAATTTAATTTTTTTTTAAATTATATACATATAATATTTTACTTTTACATATGCTATTTCTAGTATTATCAGAGCTAAGGTTAAGTCCGTAAGTGCCAGCCCGCCAATTAGCTTTTACTGCCCTTGTGGTCCGATAACTATTCCACGAGACTTATCTATCGGGAACCACTATAACGCCCCAGTAAGCGTTAACTTGATACTTTGCGCATTAACACTGTAATTGATTTCTGTACATTTCGAAATAGAAAAGAATAAATATGTGTAGGTGAAAAAATATATATTTTTTCTATTTTTTTTATACTTAAATAGGCTTGCATTTCGACGCAGCTTGGCGAGAACGCATGGCTTAGTGGTCAGAGCGCCTGGTCGGTTTCCAGGAGGCGCGGGTTCGAGTCCCGCTGCGTTCAAATTTTTATACGTTTTCTAAATAAGTATTTTTCTTTCCTAAGTGTGGAATAACACTTTAAAAATGTTTAAAAAATATTTAAAAAAAAGTATTCTCTCTTGCCAAACGATAATTCTTAGTAATTATCTTTGGGTAGCGGAAATTAACATACTAACAACATAAATAAGTTGTAACAAGCGTATAAAAAAATTCGACGCAGCTTGGCAAGAACGCATGGCTTAGTGGTCAGAGCGCCTGGTCGGTTTCCAAGAGGCGCGGATTCGAGTCCCGCTGCGTTCAAATTTTTATACGGTTTCTAAATAAGTATTTTTCTTCCCTAAGTGTGGAATAACACTTTAAAAATGGTTAAGAAAAGGCTTGCGTTTGTTCAGTGATAGATATATTATAGCCTAATAGATACCTACCCAATTTGTCTTCATAGTTCCTACATTGTATTTCATAGGGAAACAGACGCCAGAAATGAGTCCCATTCTCTCGCAGTGCTAACAAAGAATGTAGTCTCAGAGCGTTTCGTTCATGCGTTAGGAATTTCCACAATGTACGGATGGGGATGGCGTGGAGCTGTATTCCTAGAGGTTCTGTGGTAAAAAGCTGCAGGGGGAATTAGGTTGTTCAAGGGCACTCCAATCAATGAAAGCTACACGTTGTGTATGACACATGACAAATTCTAATTGCAGGAGATGACTCTTCGCTGGTACAGCACTAGCAGTATTTAAAACAAAAATATTTTTACAATGTGAACTTTTTATGCAACGCACACTCTTAAATTTTATAATATTTGTTAAGATTTTTTCTTAATAACAAAACATAGTCTTAATTTTCATTTTTCATATCAACATAAATTATTTTTAGAGGCCAGTCGTGGCGCAGTGGCACAAAGGGTGACTGTAGAACCGACTGGTTGTGGGTTCGATCCCCACTCGAAGAGATATGCTATGTACGGGATACAGCGTGAAGCTGATTTATAAATTATTTTATAAATATATTTTATAAATAATATATGTTGATAAAATGATTTTCTTTTTTAAATTTTATCGATTTATATTTACAACATATTTACGATAATTTAAAAGTTTATTTTTTTGATTTTGAAAGTATTTTGCAATCTATTATAATTCAGATTGCTTTGTTTATCGTATAAAACGAAACTTTTCCAATCAATCGCTGTCAAAATAGGCAGGTTATATTTATCTTACAGATTTGCTCGACAACTCGTTACAAACTCATTTGAGCACACGATCATATAACAATCAAAATTTGAGCACATTGTCTACGAAAGTTACGAGCAAGTGATCGTTGTACTCCAATGTATGTAAATATGTACTCCAATGTATATGTATTTCCCTATCTATTTCTGTGTGTCAACTCTTTAAGATTAAAATTTAAGATTTCTCTTTATTATATAAAAATGTGTTTCGTCGTCGTGCTTTTTTGATTTAGCCAGAGGATGGGGATCAGGGCGCAGATGATACAAGGTGGCTAATATAGTATATATGTGTATTATAGGCGTGTTATTGTTACAGAAATATGGTTATGACATAGGAGCAGCTAGTCAGCTCCTTCACCAGGGCAGTGCTTACCAGAGCGTACACTACTCTCAGCAATGAAGAAAATGACAAATAAGAAGACGATGATTATTTTCATCTTAAAATGAAATATATATGGCACTATCACTATACACGAATGGAAAAATGTATGTCTTAAAAAAATCGTGGCTGTCCTTGATTATTTAATTGTAAATACAAAAATGAAATTGATGAGGATGCGATGTCCTTTGCAGAAGAATTGGTTAACATACATATATGTTTTGTTTATTTTTTTTTATTTATCTTTAATAATAAGTTTTATTTTAAAAACATCGGATTTCTTTTAGTGATCACTCACACAAATGCAATACTCAGCTTAAGCCTCGCGAGCTGTACCTATTGGGATTTTATTAGGTAACATTTTTAAAATAACTTATGTCGTCTATTGTTTAACTTTTTCAATCATCGAGATAAATATGAAGTCGCAGCTTACGGAGAGCTCGAAAGTGAGTTCTTGAAAAGTTTCCAAGTCAACGATCGCAAGAAGCGACAATCTCGCCAGCTCACTACTTATTTTCTGGAGACCAGCCCCATTACAACGACGCAGATTTGCATTCGAAATAGACACTTTTATTTTGTAACATTTTTATTTTAGTATTGTAGCGGTTGACAATTATCATTTTATTTATTTATAGTTCATTATTTTATTTATTTACAGTACATTATTTCATTACAATGATAAAAACTAAATATATAAGAATTACTAAAGATTTAATTTAATACTGTAAGCCCGTGGTATTTAATCGTATAGCACTAGCACTAGGCAGCAATTACGTATAAATTCGTACGATTCAGTAAAGGGATACCATAGAACCAACCAGGTATTAAGGTATAAGCAATTATATTACAACACATTGTGAACAGCGAGTATGTTGAACGCAATTTGAGAAAACGTAAAGTAAAATTTAATATGATCTAATTGGTGCCTGTAATTTCAGTTCAAACTATATGTACCAGAGCTTTAATGTTCTTGTGTGTAAACAAAAAATGTCGCTTTTGTTGAACTTTTGCTAAGGCACTAGCCATCAATGTTGCGTGCGCTTTTCCTCGTTACTATAGCGAGGACATGAAAATATTAAATATTTCATTCCCCCGAGAGGGAATCGTACCCACAACTGTCGTGCTTACGCCACGAAGGGTCTCAATCTCTACTCTATAATGTTTGTAGTACTTTCGGAGGTTAGTAGTTGCGCACAAACAAACAAAAATCTATTCGATAAAAAATAATAATAATAACTTAGATAGCAATCATATTTTATATGTTACATACATATAAAATATGATTCTCTCTCAATATACAGGCATACTTTTATATTTTTTTTTATTATTTTATAGCAATGGAGTATGAGAAATGATCAGATTTTTTCTAATTATGTACCAGTGAGGCCAGTCGTGGCGCAGGGGCACGAAGTGTGACTGTAAATCCTACTGGTTGTGTCACTCAACACACAATACCTCCAGAATTCGGCAGAAAGTGGGGAACGAAGATATCTTAACACTAGGTTCCCTCTGCCTACCTTGCTGTGTGCGGGATACAGCGTTAAGCTGATTTGATTTGATTTTTTTTGTAATTAAAATTTAAACAAAAATTGTACACCCTAGTATACGTGCATCACGTAAAATACACTTGGCCGATTTTTATGAAGCTGTTCCCGATATTCCTTCATGTGAATTACGTATACGAAAGCTAAATCTACCGTTTTATATGCAAATTAAGGCGGAAAATATATACGTTTTTTTATACTTTTGTAAATTCATTGAAGCGTCTACTTAAGCGAAATCATTATAAATGTTAATCAAACGTACCTACTTATTTTGAAAATCTGTAGAACAATTTAAATTAAAAATGAGTATTATAATTTTATGTTAAAATTATTTTTTTACTTGTATTTTACTTGTTTATTTCAATTAAAAAAACTGAAACTGAAAAAAACTGGTCAAATGCGAGTTGGACTTGTATACAGAAGGTTCCGTACCAATTTCACCATTGTATGTCAACAGAAAGTACAACTTATATAATTTGACAAACTTGTATGTGATTGCACAATTAGTGGATAATATTATTTTAAACAAACATTTGTAAATATAAGTGTTCTAATTTAAATCGCTAAGATCACAGTTGTAGAATCATTGTTAGTTAGTGTCTTTGATGAAATCAATGTAATACTATATATATGTTGAGGCGCAGTCGTGACGCAACGGCACAAAATGTGACTGTAAAACCGACCGGTTGTAGATTCGATCCCCACTCGAGGACATGAAATATTTACATAGCTTTGACCTACTTACAATAAAAGGAGCTTAAAGCTTTTCTACTTTTCTTTTAATACAATTGAATATAATAAGTTTTATATATAAAATACTTGCAATTATAAATACATTATACGATTCGGTTTAGTAAATACGCGACGCTGTACAATAATAATTACCATACTGCGGGGCAATTCAAACACACGAGTTGGCACGGACCAACGTTTAACGATTGCAAAAGACAAACCTAGTTAGTGAAGAAATTCGTTTAACAGCCATCGTTTGTATGGAACACGGTCTAAAACAATTTATGCATTCATTCCTGTAATTAATTTATATTACGGGGGAATTCCCCGCGACCATCTTTTAACGTTTCACTCGTGGCATATAAAAGTATTAATTAACAACGTTAATTTTAATGTGAATTTCTACACTTTACGTCATGACAAGGTTTTATAATTGGAACAAGCTAGCATAATTAAGCTAGTATAAGCTAGTTGGGTTTTAACTAAACATAGGAAACGGGTGCTATGGAAAACTTTGCTTAAAAATAAAGTTAGAACGTTTCGGATTGGGAGTGCGATGTTAGATTGCGCCGCGGTACAAAGTAAATAGTGACAGACATTTTTTGCCTCCTACATACTCGTATATGTATTTGACATCTATGATTTCGTTTTATCACTATAGAAATATCAATTTTGTTATTCAAAATTTATATTTGATGAGGCCGTTTTAATATTAGTCATTTTTTACGTGATACAAATAAATTTTAGGAACAGTTTTGCGTGTAGGTAAGCAATAAAAAGTATTAAAAAAGTCTAATTATTTACATATGCTGAATGATAAGTTATAAAATAATATTTACGACTGGTTCGCTGTTTAATCGCTTCAAGGACACAGAGGAACAGACATGCACAAGTACGGACTAAACATAACTTCTTTTGAGCTTCGCCTCAGCTCTTATCTAAAAGGTCTATTGAACGAAAATTAAAATAATAAATGTAAAAGCTTGTTACGAGCAAGAACTTTATTTCGCTTTATTTCTGTTTTTTAAGCGCTACAAGCTTTTGCATTTACTATTTTCATTTTACTAAAATATTTAATATTTTTTTCATTTCATCGGTCTGGTAACGACGTAAAGCATGGCGTTGACTTCCGCCACTCAACACCTAGTGCCTCCAGAAACTGCTAGAAAGTTGGTACCGGAAATGTCTATAACATCAATATTGATTATATATCATTTAATTTTCATGAAAATTGAAGTTTTTATCCAAATTTCAGCTCAGTTAAACACTAGAATGTGGGTCAAATTGAGCTTGCTAGACTTTTCATACACTAACACAGTAACTAACCAAGACAAGTAAAATAAAAGCTAGAAATAAAATAAATATATTTAAATTTACGCTCTGTAATAGTCATAAAATTAAATTATTGGAAGTGATTTCTATTGTTCAAGACAATACAAGATTTAATTGTATTAAATATACTGCCTCTGCCTACCCTGTTACATGCTGAATACAGTGTATCCCGCAAATTGCAGGGTAGGTAGAGGGAAACTAGTGCCACTCCTTTATCCACTTTCCACCACTCAAGGCATTGCGTATTGAATGGCGGAACAAAACGCTGTGCTTTGCCTTGTCACCAGAGTGAAGAAACGAAAATATTAAATATTTCATTTCCTAAATGAGAATCGAACCCATAACGGTCGCGACTACAGTCACACGCTTGTGCCACTATGCCACGCCAGTATTAAAGTATAATAATTTAATTTTTTTTATTTAATTTTTTATTTTTTAAGCACATAATATAGTTTAAAAAAGAATATAATTAAACTTCCTTAGTAGTTCATAGCAACAAATATGCAATCAAGTTTCAGCTTAGCTTACACAATATAAAAGCAAAGTAGAAGTTGTATTAAAGCTATTCTTTATGCTTCACTAAGTAATGTATCACGCAGATTTTTTTCTTTTTCGCAAATGAAATAAAACTCCTAAGTGTTCCCTCGCTTACAACTGAGTTTTTCACTTAATTGTTTATAGCACCATTACTTAATACGTTTGCAAGTATATTTATCAACCAGTTTTTTCATTTAAATACTAATGGTTCCACCCAGTTGAATTTTTCGATTCTCTATATTACAATAATTTGTAACTTAATATACTTATTTAATAAGTAATTTAAGATCTGTTTGAGATTCAGATACTGGACTGTCCTCCATTCTCCTCAGCCGGCCTAAACCTGGAGACTCACTCTAATATCAATCTGGAAAGATCAGTCTTACTAATATTATTGGCAGAAAGCCAAAGGCCTTATCTTCCTTGAGTAGCTAGTAGATATCTTCCTCATCCCAATGGTAAAAAATGAGAATAAAATTGCAGCAAGGAAGTAAAACGTCTTATTGCACCTATTTCCGTAACTTGCTTAGCATGTTATAGCCCCAGAATTATACACTCGCCAATAATAACACACTCTCAAAATTTTTGGGAAAATATCTTTTTTTAATTGTATTAGATTTTTATAGAGTAGTTAAAACTGTGGTTTCACTTAAAGTGGTGTTGACAAAAACACTCTGTATAATTAACAATGTTAATTATTTGTAACTACTATAGATATTTAAATCATTTTATTATAAAAATAATTTAGAGTTCCTCAAAAGTAAAAACGGAAGCCTATAGGACTATTTTGCTGTCGGTCGTCCCGCCCGTCAAGACCATTTATCTCGAGATCGCGTAATAGTATCAAGCCGAAATTAATATCAAATATTCAAGTCTTCGAAGCACAATACCAATCATAAGAAACGAGCATTTGTACCTATTTTTTTTCCTATTTTCAGCTTCACGCTGTATCCCACACACAGCAGAGTAGGCAGAGGGAACCTAGTGTTAAGACACTCCGTTCCCCACTTTCTGCCGAATTCTGGAGGCATTGCGTGTTGAGTGGCAGAACTCAAACTCCTATTTTATCAAATTAAAATAATAAAGTCATCCGATATCCTGGTAATATTTAATATTTTGGATGCCACAAAATTATTAATATTTTGTTTTTTTAAATCCCACAAAACCATTTAGAAACGAATGTGTGCCGATCATTCAGACTGCACAACTCTGTATTGGTCGAGCTCTAGTTCGGTTTACTAGTCTTACAGGCGGAATTGGTTTTTTCAAATATTGCTTTTAGATCCAATGTGAATTTCTTTATTTGCTATGCTAACTGGACATCTTTACTGTGCATAGTCTTTAAATTGCATTCACATCTTAAGTTACTTTGAAAAAACATAGGTATATTTATAAAACAGCAGTACTTATTTATTTCTTACTGCTACTTATAGAATATACATTCTAAGTAGTTATTGTCAAGTAAATGTAAAATAAATATATATGATTATAAATAATATAGGTATATGAAGCCAGTTGTGGCGCAGGGGCACAAAGTGCGACACCCTGTGGGTTCGATTCCCAATTGTCATTTTCATTGTCTTTGCACTAGTGTTCAGGCAAACCGCGCCGTTGAGTTCTGCTACTCAACACACAATGCCTCCAGAATTAGGTGAACATGGGGAACATAGTGTCTTAACACTAGGTTCCCTCTACCTAATCTGTTGTGCGCAGGAATACAGCGTGACGCAAAAAAAAATTAAAAACTTGTATTTGTAGTTAATTGAAATGAAGTCTCAGTGAACGATTACGACTCGCACTTGACGAGTTGTTAAATTATGTTTTTATTTCCTCATAGGAAGGAATATATAGAAACAGTTTAATCATCTTTTTTGTTTGTGAAACATTAGAAAAAGTCTTTCTACTTTATCCATGAATTAATACAAATCAGTAATTGTATATTTTGTGGGATCTTATTTTACCTTATTATTCTTCTGTTTTAGAGGCTCATTTTCTTTTGCGTTTATTTTTTAATTATATCGTTGATATCTTTGTTTTTCTCTGCTTTAAGTATGTACTTCGAGAATCATAGAAAGTATCTACTAATATGCAACTCCACTGACAATATTCACGTTCGTGACAATGTTTGACAATAAACGCGAATAATATATTTCTTCGCAAAAATATTCACATTTATTTAAAGATCAGTGGTAGACACGATATTAATACAAGAAATAAAAACAAACTGATCACTCCTAGTTTTCGTCTTCAGAAAATAATAACAACTAAATAATTTATGGAAAATAGTAAACGTATGTATAATAAAATTTCACAATTGATTCCAAACTCACCACTTGAAAAAGTATATTATTAGGCAATTCAATCCAAGACTACTACAATGATAATAGTATGTGGAATTAAATTTAATTTTCACTCGGAAAGCTAATATGGATACATATTTTATCGTAAATTATATATTACACACATCAATTCTTCAGTTTCTTGCCGCCTCTTCTCAATAGAACTATATTCAGAGCCGGTAACAGTGGTCCTGAAAGACTGATACTACTAATATTTCTATGTAACTTGACGATTTAAACCTGCTTGAAGAGTCCAAATTGACAGCCACAGAATATTTTGATTTTAAATGGCTGCACAATTCGCGTCCACCATTACAATATAGAACAATATTACATATTATAAACCTATTCATTAAAGCTCCGGGCTCATTAAAGCTGTGTTTACTAATTAATTTTACTTAAAAGCTGCATTTAAAATAAAATTTAATATATTGTTAGAAATCGGAAGCGGGTAACGTTTTTTAAAAATACACGATAAAAACACATATCGTCTATATGATTCTAAACTATTTTGAAAGAGATACTATGTCATTGCAATAAGTGATATGTATCACCTACTAACAATACTTCACACTAGTTTCCTTCCAATAGGGGCCGTCACTTACAAGCGAGTGCCCCCGATTGACACAATTCCACTGCTTTTATAGTTATTTTCCACCTAAATCTACCCTCTTTTACACGAGTACGCTAACAATATATTAAAAATATAATTTATTTTAATAATTTTGATTTGAATGTCTGAAAAAGTATTGTCTTTTTTTAAATCAATTTTTAATTACGAGTAGCCTTAATAAGCCCTCTCTAATAGACAAGGTCTACCTCCTGGCTGGCATAGTACCTTCTAAGGTTTGAAGTGAGGTGGCCAGTTCTGCGGCAAAATCATATCAAGAAATGAATCGTCCCCACCCATACTATGGTTATACCGCACCTCGTCTCCGGTTGAAATTCGCCACAGTTTTATAAAATCTACCACAGCTTTAGATAGTGCTAGGTAACGGCTATGGCAGACAACCCACCCACTACTTTCAGACTTCGTACTCCTCGAAAAGTGCTCATCCCCAAGCCACAGATTGCAGTGGCCCACCTGGAAGTCGTCCAGTCGTCCGTAGCCAGGTTGGCCAGTGCAAGGAACACCTTGTAGAACTTGGATATGCTCTGAAGGGTCCAAACAACTTACGACTGTGGCATCAAATCACAAGCCATACCACGCTTGCTCTCTTACCCCAAATGTTCATTCAGCTGTTTGTAAGATGATTTGACTAAGGCAAAAGATAATGCAGTCAACGTGGCTAAATACTGGCAAAATACAATATAAACTTTCCAAATGTTAACACAAAAAAAAGAACATTAAGACATGTAAAAAAACCAGTATAGGTATCATTCAGACTTAGATTTTAAATGAAAAATATAATAAATAAAAATGATATAGACAAAAAGGGGTTCTCTATTGTTGAAAAGTTTATATAAGAATCATATTTGTACAGCATCGAGTTATCTATCAAGTATATAAAAGTTTAATATGATGTAGCATTTATAGAACGAAGCCTTAGAAACTTGTATAGTGAGTACAACTAGTATATACTATTATGTTATATAGACTTGTGCTTCAATGTATCAAAAAGCTAATTCTTTTACTAAGATTTATTTCCTATAACAAGCAAAATCTTTTTTATCTTAGTATTTTTCACATGGTTACATAGTTATTAATGATTTGTTTATGATATACACATGAATAATCTGTAATTATTAGGGGGAAGACCTCAGGGCAAGTCCGAAATCTTTGTATTTATAACTATGTATAACTATGTTGATTTTTGTTTACTGTTTTATTTATATTTACTGTTTGTTGTCTCATATTTCTTTTAACAATATTTATTATAAAGATACTCATTATTTATCTTCGTTAGGCGTTTAATATTACTTAGTTTCCGACAGTTTCCATTTCCAAGTTATTGTTATTTGTAGAGATGCGCCGATTATCCTTTGGTATTCGGTATATATATAATCTTTTTCAATATCGTCGTGCCGTATTCGGCCAATATCGTATTCGACCGAATTATTCGGTTATGGTGCCGAATATATTCGGTTCGATTATTTTTATTTAATTATATGTGGGCGTGCACGGCTTCGCCCGCTTATTTGCACCCTTAGGGGTAAAGTCTAAATAAACCAAGAAACACGTGTTTAACAGTGTATAACAAAATATTTTTAACAGTTTGAATTTAAGTTTTTATAAAAATCGGTGACGATTTAAAGATTTTTCCACATAAACTTTCAACTCCTTATTTGAACCCTTAGGGGGTGAATTCTAAAAAACCATAAAATATGTGTTCATTGAAATATTTTTAAAAGTCTGAATTTCAAATGTTATAAAAATCGGTGCCGATTTAAAAATATATACAAACAAACTTTCAACCCATATTTCATCCCTTTAGGGTTAAAATTTTTCAAATTCCCTTCTTAGTGGATGTCCAGATTACGAAAATAAACATCTGTCCAAATTTCACGTTTCTACGCACAGCAGTTACGGCTGTGCGTGCGTCTTACCTCAGTCAGTCAGGTACAAGTCCTTTTATATTTATAGATAGATAGATAGATTATAGATTATTATAAATTAAATGAGTCTCACTTAATGCTATGTCCATCTCCTTTGCATGAATGGAGCGATGCCAAACTGGACACGCATATTCAACCGCAGAGAACAATGATATATATATACCGAATACCAAACGAATATTCGGCGCATCTCTAGTTATTTGTGAGGCATTATTACTCTGACACGTGCGTCTATGATTTTCAGCCAGTTTTATCTTCATTTTCCATATCGTATATATTTGTAGACAGTGCTAGTCGGTAGTTGGTCGATGCCAACTCTCATAATGTCTCATTCTACTGGAGAGATATCTACGTTTTCTTATAAATACTATTTTTGTTAATTAGCAAACACGAGTTAATTAAAACAGAACGGTAAAAAGAAATTGTTCACCCGTAAACTAAAAATAATGAAAAAGAGTATTGATAAAAACAACTCAAGTTTTCCTGGGTAAGGTGAATTTTAATAATGCTTTAAACGTCTTTGATATTAGTCAAAGACTTAAAAAACATTATCTATATTTTAAAATAAATTAGTCAACCTGAAAGGAAATATAATGAACAAAACGTTCAGGTTTTAGTTTTTTTATTGATAAATAATATTTTTCTATCTATGTTATCATTAGTATAGACATGCTTAAAACGCTTAAATATATAAGACATTTTTTAAACATTTTTAAAGTGTTAATCCACACTTAAACGTATGGCTCAGTGATCAGGGCGCCTGGTCGGTTTCCAGGAAGCACGGGTTCGAGTCCCGCTACGTTCAAATTTTTATACTTTTTCTAATTAAGTATTATATATAAGACATACTTAAAACGCTTAAAAAGCCGCAATAAAAAAGAAATAAACTATTAGCATCGTGAAAAATAGTGTTATTCAATTTATATATATATTTTACTCTTTCAACCAATCGCTTACAATGAAATTTATACCATAATAGTAAGGCTGTCAAAATCCTGTCTTCATCCCCGGCTAATACAGACACAGCGAATGTCAATTTAAGATTCACAAGAGAATAAGAATAATAATGTGAGGCTCAAATACAAAGGAAAAATAAAATCTCTTAGAATCTTTCCTTCTTCGATTCTTTGTAAGCTCAATATGGGGGATATATTCCGAATAACATTTAGATATCCACAGCATTCTCAGTACACGGTATGCAAATTCACATTTTTGTTCACAATCTTTACTATATTATAAATTCGAAACTAACTCTGTCTGTCTGTCTATGTTGCAATCAGGGCCAAACCGCTGATCCGATTGTGATAAAATTTCATATAGAGATACTAGAGGGTCTTGGGATGGTCATAGGTTACTTTTTATCTCTCATATTTTTTATATTCCTGATATTTACTAATATCTTTCAATTTGACATTCAATTTATTTTGCCATGTTATTTTATATTTACTTTTCATTTTAATTAAACAAACAAAACACATACGAAATATACTTTTAAATATTTATTTTACGTTGATAATATTGATAATGTAGGTGGTTTTGTTTAGTTTTTTTGTATTCATATTTTTTTTGGTTATTTTTGTTTATAGGAAAGTACTTTTTTTAGTATTAAAAATTTCCTATTACTTGTACTTAATTAGTTTGTTCATTTTGATTACCAGATATTTTTTCTAATATATAGTCTCCACTTATTATTCTTTTTCAGCTTATTTTGATTATTTAGGCTTATACTTTCTGACACTGAAAACCGAAAATAATTTCATATATATATATATACATACATACATACATATATATATATATATATATATATATATATATATATATATATATATATATATATATATATATATATATATATATATATATATATATAT
>DWQW01005576.1:0-17581 GCA_018249695.1 Heliconius erato demophoon
TAATATGTGTTTGTCAAGAAGTTGGTTACGAAATGGAACAGTCAATAAGTGCATTGTTTATATTTCCTAGCTAAGCAAAAATAATTTATGTGAATATTACTTTGTTTAGCTGTGAAGAATCTGTATGGATTCTTTTTTTTTAACGAGAAACTTGACATACAGACATTTCGTTAAGTATTATATTGTAAGGTGTTAAGTTCGTTACTTGTAAACCATTACAAAGTTTCAATGGATTACGAGAAATAAGATTAGTACTTAAAAATGACTTTATTGTATTGCAAAACAACACATCTCGTCGTTACTTAATAAGGAGCGTTTCGTCGTTACTTTATAAGAATATATGTTTGCCTTATATTTTGAAAATGTTATTTCTACATCTATTCTACATGTAGAATGTTGATCCTGATCAATAATTGATAATATGTACTTGATATGAGGCCAGTCGTGGCGCAGGGGCACAAAATGTGCCTGTAAATCGACTGGTTGTGGGTTCGATCCCCACTCGAGGAGATGAAATATTTATTTACATTTATATTTTCATTTCTTCGCTCTGGTGTCGAGGGGAAAACGAGGCATTTAGTTCCGCCACTCAACACACAATGCCTCCAGTAATTGGCGGAAAGTGGGGTACGGAGAGTCATAACACTAGGTTCCCTCTGCTTATCCTGCTTTGTGTGGGATACAGCATGAAGCTGATTTATTTATTTATTTTTCAATTAAACAATTCGTTCCATTTTCAGGAAGCAAACGGCGAGCTCCTATCAAACAACACGTCGCCACGTCTCCTAAACCCGACCACGACGTTCAACAGGCAGTGGTCACTCAACCAGCTGATATCGGAGTTCACTGAACTCTGCCAGTGGTTGACGCACGTACAGGAGGAAATATATTCTAGTCCAGAGAATTTGTCTAGCCGGAAATTGAGACTGGTAATTATGGTCTTTTCTCAGTTTCACGCTTTATAGCATAGCTTGGCGTAGCATGGTAGAGACTGTAGTGTAGAGACACTCTGTCGCTTTTCGTTGTAATTAGACATTGGGCGTTGAGAACTCTTCGCCATGCTTTGTTATGTAAGAGGGGTGGAAATAGAAATGTAATTTATCCCCTTGAATAGGGAATTTATATGAAATCTATCTAGAATTATTATTTATCAGGTCAGTGCAACACCTTCTAACTGAAATGTTTGAAAAAATATTTATTTTGAAGTGAAAATAACTACTTGAAGTGTCCGTATATATGCGGTGCAATTATAAATTAACATATGACCACTCTAGATAGATATAGATAGATAGTAAAACTTTATTGCACACAAAGCTTTTACAGATAAAAATAGAGAACAATCATAAAGATAGATAAAAAAGTACAATCTAGTACTTTTCTAAAGTTAAAACCTCACTTTTAAAATCATCCTTTTACATTCTATTTTAAAAAATGTATTCTGGCAATTAAAAGGTCCTGCACTGACCCTGACGATATATTCCTCGGAATTTATAATTCATTATTAAATTTATATTGTAAATAATTATACAAACAGGTAGTGAATAAAGAAAAGATTTAATAGTAATCCTAAGGATACTGTAGAATAAAACAATAAAAATGGTACAAAAATTTGCACTATTTTTTTATTTTATAAGAGTACCACTACTTTTACAAAATAAAAAGTATTCAGCAATATATTTGAAGATTATTCAAAAATATCATCATAAGCATTAAGTAAAAATATAAATCGCCAACTAAATTATGTTTAATACAATTTTAATATATTACAGAATCGAATGTCGGAGCTGGTGTCAGTGGAGCCGCGTCGAGCCAAATTTATAGAACAGGGCTCAGCCATACTCGATCGTATCCCCGAAGCGGCTGCAGAGGTAATTTTGTTCATACTCATGTTTAAAAAATATAAATACCTAATACTATATATAGCTGCTCACACTCCGTTCCCCACTTTCCTCCAAATTCTAAAGGCATTGCGTGTTGAGTGGCGGAACTGAACGCTGGGTTTTTGCCTTGGAGCCAGAGCGAAGAAATCAAAATATAAACGTAAATAAATGTTTCATTGTCTCAAGTGGGGATTGAACCCACATTTACAGTCACACTTTGTGCCCCTGCACCACAACTGACTTCTTTTAGTAACTCTGGCTCATTAATATTCTTTATATGATAAATATAATGCGCCCTAGTGTGGGAGTGTAATCGCGACAGGTTGCGGGATCGATTCTCACTATAGAAAATGAAGGATTTAATATTTTCAGTTCTTCGCTCTGGTAAACACGGCCTTGAGTTCCACGCAATGCCGATAGATGAGATGTTATGTCTGTACAAGAGCAGAGAAATGAAAATAATTTATTCCACCTAAGTAGGTACTTAGGTGGAATAAATTATTTTCAGAGTAACTAAGGGAAAAGAACCGTGCCATGGTTTCTTAATAAAATATAAAATTTATAATTTATACATATGTTAAATAATGTATGAATAAAATTAAATAATTAATTAAATCTTTACAGGTGACGTGGAGAGTTGAACACTTAAATGTAAAGTGGGAAAGTCTTCGCTTGTTGCTGAGTCCGGAACAACAGAATCAAAATGGAGAGTGTTGTGACACTGTCGGTAAGTATTTTTAAAAAAAAAATAAAAGTCGTCGCTATATTGCAAGCCGGTCCATATAACAACATAAAAACAATCTATTGTTTTATAATATATTAATAAAAAATAGTTGTACTTCACCACTTTAAATGAAAGCGTTTTTCTTTTCTTTAAACTCTATAAAAGCCTAATACAATTAAAAAGAAAAAGAAGATTTTGCCAAAACATATTTTTTCAAACAAAATAAAATTATCTTTGTAAAATAAAACGCCATTAGCTTAGAACGACGCACACAGACACCAACTTACCAAAGCGACAACATCTCACGCCTCATTTACGAATTTGAGTCGTAGGTATTGGTGGTGAAGTTGCACGTTGTTTATGTTTATCATAGAAAATAGGTAATTAATTGCGTAAAATAGAACGAGGGATATATATACCTTTCTCGTTCTAAGTATATTTTTTTTTTAAATAAAAGGCAGATCGGCAATGCTTAGTAGTATTTTTGTAGTAGTAAGTGTTCGCTTTTTTTTGTATCTATTCGAAACTGCTTGATATGTATTAACAGTATGGATAAAAATTGTGAATGAAAAAAAATTACTTACATCTAAACTGTTGACGAATCTTGATATTTTTTTTAGGTATGGGTTTCTAAAATTTTTACACTATATGCTGCTCTCATAAAAGGAGCACATACTGTTCCATCCTGTTTGATACAAAAACTCCCAACTAATCTTAGATAATAATCCAAAAACTTACATTATTTACATCAAGTATCAACATAAAGTATACTACTTATTTAGATATATACTTATTTAGAAAACGTATAAAAATTTTAACTTAGCGGGACTCGAACCCGCGCCACCTGGACCAGGTAAAAAAAAAGTAAAAAAAGGTATAAATTGTACTTTTTAGTTTTAAAATGTTAAAAAATTCTTACAGGAACAGAAAATTGTAACAATGTAACCCTAGATATTGAAATTATTATGCTAGAAGTCTACCTCTTTTGAAATTCTTCTTTCACTCTAGAAGTTGCTATAAGTGCGATAGATATCAAAAGCACGACGACAATTCTGTTTTCAAATAATCGCAAACTTAAAAGCAGGCGAAGCCGAGTGCGTGTCACTATTATTTATATATTTTAGCTTCACGCTGTATCCCGCATTTAGCAAGGTAGACACAGAAAAACTTAAGGGCATAAGTTGTAGTTATTTTCAAAACAAAAAACATATGACAAAAATCTATACTTATAAAAAGATTGTAAACGATCGCTATCGGTACCTGGAGGATATATGAAATTAGAAACAAACCAATAAAACTAAAGAATATCTAAATAAATAAAGAACTTAATATTTATATTGTTATAATATGCAGTTTTTTTTTATTTAATAATAAAAACACTTTGACGGTAAAGTCCAGTCTTTGTTTTATATTGCGTGTAGTTGTATAATTTATTATTACTCTTTTTATAGAAAAAATATATATATATCATTGTCTTTATTTTATAATTCTATCGAAACATAATAAACACTATGGTTCTTAGAAATACTGTCCGTATTTCTAGCAATCTTAGCTATAGTTCTTTTATTATTTGACCTTAAATTTAAATCGAATTGGAATCCTATTTGCATTTACTTAGCATCTTTAGATTTGTAAAGTATTTTTTATTTATATTTTTTTTTATTAATAACCACCCGCAAATTCGTTTCTGTGGATTTAATGACATATAGTCATAAAAATATACTGCGCTTAGAATGATTTCTTTAATTAATTTATATAAAATTAATAAAATCAGATTCACGCTGTGCACACACCAGGGTAGGCAGAGGGAACCTAGTGTTAAGACACTTCGTTTCCCATTTGCTGCTGAATTCTGAAGGCATTGCGTGTTGAGTGGCGGAGTTCAGCTAAAATATAATAAATAATGAATGATAGACATTTTTCATTGATATAACGGGAATGTGCTGATGTTACTTAATAATTTAATGTACTGCTTCAGAAACAGCCTTAAATGTAAAATTATTGATTTGGGTAAGGATTTATAATATTCTTTGTAAAATAACTGTAATGTTTGCATATTAACTCCTGTACAGTTTTTAAATTAGTTACACATATTATTAGCTAAATGTACAATTGGTAAATATGTAGTTATTACAGAGTACACGTAGAAAGGGTGTTTTTAGACATTTTTATATAGATTTTTTTCAAACGAACGAACGAACCAAAAATCTATGTATTTGCTTGTTATCTTTTTGAAGAACAAATCGTTCTTTATCTCTGTGTTGAATTAATTACGATTTCAACTTAACTGTTATGATTTATGAAAGCAATCTCAACTAACAATTCAATTTTGTTTACTTTATTGTATAAAATATTGTATAATAGTGCTTCAAAAATATATTTTTTTATCAACAGTCATATAATCAAGACGTTTCGAATGTCATTCTTTAGCTAAGAATCTTACCAGCGCGATTGCTATTATAACATTCGCAGGCAAACTAATGCCTTGAGTTCATTCAAATGACGATAACTTTTTATTTAATGAACCGATTTTGATGAACCAAACTTTAGTAGTTAAGTAGAGTTAAAACAAAGCAATTGGTGAAACTTTTAAGTAAATCGGTTCAGTACTTTCAGAGAAAGTTGCGGACAAAAATATGTCGACAGATAGACAGACAAGAAATTAAAAAAAAAAACTTTTTGCTTTCTATTATTCTTTTTAAGCGTCCCTCTATCCATTTCAGTCAAAATTACTAAATGTACAGACAAAATATTTTTACTGTCTTATTATATATAGAGATTATTAATTGGGGAATGGAGTGTCTTAACACTAGGTTCCCTCTGCCTACCCTGCAGTGTGCGGGATACAGCGTGAAGCTGATTTATTTATTTATTTACTTATAGATAAAAGTAGACATTTGATGGCAGCCGTTCGAATCGTTGGGGATCCAATAATCTATAAAAGACTTGGCACTTCTTTGGCTTTGTGGAGAAATGTTTGCTCACTGTGCGTTCTTTACCGCGTGTGTATCATGGGGAGTGTTCTGGAGAACTGTTTGATCTGCTTCTTGCCGTTGAATTTTTTAAGTAAGATCAAATACCATCCTCAACTTACCTCCAACTTAGATACATGGCACTCCACTATCGTGCGGTTCTATAGGTAATTGACGAATGGCCTACGTGTGGCGGTGTTTTTAGATTGTTACCGCATGCAAGCTTTTATTCAAAAAGCGGCCCAATATCCACCATAAAAGCCCTGGCGATTTACGGGCTGGTGAGTGGCAGTGATCACTGTCCATCAGGTGTTCCGTATGTTCGCTTGCCGTGTCTTTTCCATGAAAAATAAAATGTTTATGACACAAATGGTTTATTGTCTTGAAAGTGAATAAAGAAAGTAATTTTTGAGGTTTTATATTTTAAAAAAAATCAGTATTTGATGATATTTGCTTACAAAATGTACTATTAATATAACTTTATTAATTCTAAACAGACCCCGCCCACGAACTACGCTGTCTCCGTCGGTGGCTGCACTGCATGGAAGGCCGCCTCCCGCCGCCCTCGCTGGCGGCCGCGCGCGCCGCCTCCTACCACGAGCTGCTGAGGAAACTTCGAGAACATCAGGTTAGTGGAGAATTTCAAAAATACTTTAAAAACATACTTATTTAGATTATATTTTATTATTACATATATTTTATTATATATACAATATTACTAATTTAAAAATACTTTAAAACATAATACGAATTTTGGAAGTAGCGGAACTTCAACTCATGCCTCTTTGAAACTGTCCGAGTTCTTCGGTAACAAAGCTATGCGCTCTTATTGTGTTACGTCGAAGTTTTTATACGCACGGTTATAATTTATTTATGTTGTTACCAAGTTTCTAAATTTTTTTTTTATCGTTATTATGGAATAATACTTGAAAATATGTAAATAATATTACAACAAGAGGCCAGTCGTGTCACAAAGGCACAAACTGCGACTGTAAGCGCGACTGCTTGTTCCACCAAATTACATAGTTATTACAGTTTATATTTTTATTTCTTCGCTCTGGTGTCAGGCAAAGCGCGGTGTTGAATTCCGCCACCCAACATCCAATGCCTCCGAAATTCGGCAGAAAGTGGGGAACGGATTGTTTTAACACTTGGTTCCCTCTGCCTACCCTTCTGTATGCGGGGTACAACGTGAAACTGTCTTTGATTTTTTTTATTATTATGGATACGTTGTCTTTATTCTATTTACATACCACCTATAACATAAACTAAATACCACTGTATAGTAAAACACCTAGGCTCTATTCCAAATGACTTTATTTGACACTATTCACAAATTAAATCACATATCGATTTATATAAAACTCAACTCTGTGAGGCTAATCTCAGAGGGTGTTGTGGCGTAGGCACATAAGCGTGCTACTATAAACGATTGATAGTTGTAGATTCGATTCCAACTATGGGGAATGAAATATTTAATATTTTCGTTTACTCTGCTTGCTTGCTTGCTTTGGTAGCGAGGCAAAGCTGGTTGAGTTCGGCCCCTCAATACGCTATGCCTCAAGCGTTTAGCGAAAACGGAAATATCTTCATGAGGAACGGAGTGTCTTAACACTGAGTTTCCAGTTTCCCTCTGCCTGCCCTGAATCGTGCGGAATATTAAAAAACACTATTATGTTTTCACTAGCGAATTTCAGCTGAACGTCAGTAAAACTCAACGCCGCACTTTGTTTAGTTATCAGAGCGAAGAAATGAAAATATTAAATATTTGATTCCCCCAAGTGGGAAGTGAAGCCGCAAACTTCGCGTTTTTCGCCGCGACGGCATCGAAACACCAAAAAATAATAAAGATATTAATATAACTGATGTATGATGATGCTTATATGAGTATTGCAGATTATTTTTTCATAAATTAATTAAAATTAATAACAGTTATTATTAGATTAATAATGATTTAAAATTAATCAATTAAAAGAGGCATTGCGTGTTGAGTGGCGGAACTTAACGCCAACACTTTAAAAATACCCACCCAAAAAACCCACAACCAGTCGATCTTACAGTCACACAGTGCCATTTCGCCACGACCGGCCTCTGGAATTTTTTAATAAATTATCATTTTGGTGTAAAGTATATCATAATTGATGTAATTTGATAGATGTGGGCGGATATTCGCACGTGGCCTCGTAATATAATACTTAAAGATAAATTTGTTGATTATTATAGTATACTACTATTATATATTGAAGGATTGGTAAAGTGAACCTAACCCCTTTCTTTTCATTCTACTTGTACGAAAACAATGCGTGTTGAATAGCGGAATTTAACGTCGCGCTTTATCCTATTTGATCAAGTAAATTAAAATATTCAATAAATATAGATATTTCTTTGAGTTGGACTTGTTACCTCAATCATCCTGTTCAGTCCGAAGTATAAATATGTTATAAGAAAAATGTGATAGGATGTAAAAAAATTAAATATTCATTTTTAAAAATTTTAAAGTGTTATTCCACTATTAGGAAAGAAAAATACTTATTTAGAAAAAGTATATAAATTTGAACGTAACGAACGTATAGCTTAGTGGTCAGAGCGCCTGGTCGGTTTCCAGGAGGCGCGGATTCAAGTCCCGCTACGTTACTTACTTACGTCACTAATAGCTCAAGATCCGAGGACCCCTAGACCTACGTAATTTTAGCAAAGCGTAAATTTTGAAGATTTTGTAGTTAAAACAGAATGTGTAGTTACAACAGTACCTAAAAATGAGGCCCTTTCAGAGGTAGCGTCAAATAAAGGTATATCTCTTTCTGATATTCAAGTAGTCCGTAAATAATGTATATAAAATTAAAGCTTGCTAGTATAACGTATTTTGTCCAAAATTTAAACAACCTGTAGGACGTCTGGCAAGAGTAAAGGGACTGATAATAATAAATATATATTTTTACATTATTCCTTAAAACATATCTAAATACGATTGATTCTATTTTAAGGTAGGTAAGCGTGTACCCTAAGTACCTCTACTACATTCAGATGTGCCCCACTATCAAGTTAGTAACTATGCATAAGAGTACAGTCTTATCTACGTATTAGATTATTAATCATCAAAATTTAAATTTTGCTAAAATGACGTAGGTCTGGTGGCCCTGGGATCTCAGTCTATAGTCCAAAGAAAACATTCACAACCTATAAGGTACACACAGTAACCATAAAAGCCCTGCAACACTGAAATTCCAAACAAATAAACTTATTAGCTCTTCCATTGTTATCAAGTGAGGTATAATTACCCACTAACGGTACACAGCAGTCGACAATGTGAACGCGCCCTAACGGGTAGCGATGTAGTGAAGTGATGCCCTTAATTAACACCGACCGCGAGTGAGAGAGCTTTGTTCAGCGTTTATCTCCGCATCGTCCTCTTTTCTCTATTGAGTTATTATGTTCGCACGTCGATTTAGATACTATTAATTTTCTACATAAAATTTTCATTGTTGCTGATTATTTAAAATTGCTGGTCTTAAAGATTGCACAGGCTGTCGGACAGTCTGTTGGCTATAACTACTATGTTTTGCTGTGGTTGTGGGTTCCATCTCAATTAGGGGAAAGATTTTTTTTACTTTCTCATTAGTAAAACGCATTCAGCTTATTCTACTTGAATATGGGGGGAAAGTCGAATATACTTAATTAAACAATATTACGTTTATTAGTATTTCATATTTAAAATAGAAAATTACTACAAATCAAAAAATAAATAAAGTCTCATTATATCAGAAAATCTATGCCCATACAATATTTCAACATCAGTCCATATGATTGAACCGATAGTTAACATTATTGACTAATGCGGAGTGTCCGTACCAACTTTCTACCGGGTCGTGCCTCGTGCGGGACGTCGAAATGGACCCCCGCTACTCAATCTATGTGACATGGCCATCTATTATCTGGAGCGGGATCGTTTCCTTAATAATGCTTTAATGCGGTAATGTGAGCGCAAGAAAGTGAAACTAACTCGGTTGTAAGCTTTTACTGTATATATGCACATATATATATACATACGATGTACGTAATATAAAATATATTGTTATGTTGGTGTAGATGAGATAATGCAGATATGGTTAAAATAGGAAGAAAATAAATTTAATATTAATCTATTAATTAACGCATAAAATATTCAAGCAAATCAAATGAGCTTCACGCTTTATCCCGCATACAAAATACACTGTGTCCTCTAGGCAGAGGTAAGCTAGTGTTAAGACACTCTGCTCCCTACTTTCCGCCGTAAAATACACGTTTTTGATCATTATTTTAGCTATTACTATGGATATTAGTGAAATCTGGGTTGGGTATACAAGAAAAGTCTCGGCCGGCCTTCACGAATTAGTCTAATTTGATAGTTTGTCACGACTTCCTTGCGAAACTAATTTTATCTGAGTGTTCACTTATTGCGAATTAAGCCAATTTGTAGGTGGAAGTCTCGACTGTTTCTATTTGGATTTATTTTTGTGGTTTGCTATATTTAGCTTGTAATTTTTTTTACAACGACAAGACCATACGACATCGAAATCTCCGCCGGATTTGATAATGAAAATTTATTTTTAAATTATCAGCTTCACGCTGTATCCCGCTTGTAGCAGAGTAGGCAGATGAAGCCTAGTGTTAAGACATTCCGCTCTCCACTTTTCGCCGAATTCTGGAGTAATTGTGTGTTGATTGGCGGAATTCAACGACGCGGTGTGCTTCGACACCAGAGCAAAGAAATGATTAAACCACGATTGGTCTCAAAATTTATATTTTTATTCATCTGTTTTATACAATATCTTTAATCTTAGTTTATTAATTATTTATGCAAGATTTTATAAACTCATAACATAAACAAGACGAACACTGCTCAGATCTGTTGTTGTCATTAACATCATTTCTAACTAAATGGAAGTGGATCGAGAGATTTTATGATATTTTACGTCATTAATCAGATGGTCGTAACTCGTAATTGCCAAGCCAACTAAGTATGCTATGCTTCGTTTTATAGCTAACGCGATTGTCTAGTAGATTAGAAACGCGTGCTAACTTGCGTATTAAAGTTAGCAATATAGTATAAATAAATAAATCAAGTCAGCTTCACGCTGTATCCCGCACACAGCAGGGTAGGCAGAGGGAAGCTAGTGTTAAGACACTCCGTTCCCCACTTTCTGCCGAATTCTGGAGGCATTGCGTGTTGAGTGGCAGAACTCAACGCCTCGACATTAGAGCGAAGAAATGAAAATATACATTTAAGTAAATATTTCATCTCCTCGAGTGGGGATCGAACCCACAACCAGTCGGTTTTACAGTCACACTTCGTGCCGCTGCGCCACGACTGGCCTAGTATAAGCTTAATGATATTGTTTATTTTATCACCTTCATGCTTTACGCTTTATCCCATACAGCACGGTAAGCAGAGGGAACCTAGTGTTAATAAAATACTCCGTTCCCACTTTCCGTCGAATTAACGACACATGCCGAGGTGGAATTCAACGCTTTTTGCTTTGGCGCCTGAGCGAATAAATGACAATATTAATAATATAATAATTCATTCCCGGAATCGAACTCAAAACCGTCGCGTTACACTCTTGTGCCCCCGCGCTACGACGTACATACAAATAATGTATTATAATATAATATATTTTATGTTATACATAATTTGAACCCAATTGCAGCAATCAAAAGTTCGTGACACAAACGTCAGTCGACTCCAGACCACGCTTTGTGCAATATACGTCTCGTTCGTTACCAGGTTGTAGGGTTACCATGTATACGAACAGTTAAACTATAAATCTCAATTTGGCCTATTTAATATTACTTCTTGTATCTAATAAATATGACACAGTTAAACCGTTTGAAATTAATTTTGTGCAATATATAATTATGAAAATAAATATTAATTTTAGATTAAAAAAATATTTTAAATTATGTTACGTAATTTATTGTTGGTGATAAAATGGCAATAATATTAAGTTATTAATTTAAACTATTTTTATACTATAAAAAAAAATGGTAACCTCAGCAAAATAAGGTTAACAAAAGGCACATAAATCAAAGTGACATGCGTTATGGAGATTGCGCACGGTGCTATACTGAAATATTCCTTTGTTAGCTCCACGTAACAACCATATAATTTTGCCTAGACCTAAGTTATATAGTAAGTATAGGAAGTAAATTATTGACATTACGATTTAAACAGTAGAAAGTGGATAGCTTTGCGAATATCGAAATGAGATTTGAAAAAATATTATGCTATAAAAAATATATTGGCTGATTACGAACGGAAGTGGAAACGATCGCAAGCAGACTGTGTGTCTAGTATTCGAATTAAAATTGTGTTAATGGTTACGTTGGTCAATAAATCAACATTTAAATTAGATCTATTATGTCAAACCATATGTAGATCGAGTTGTGATTTGTTTCGTTGCAATTAAACCTTTAAAATTGAAGCCAGTAGTGGCGCAGTGGCACGAGTGTGTCACTGTAAACTCTACTGATTCTGGGTTCGATTGCACTCGAGAAAATATAATTTTTTTTTACTATTTTCATTTCGCTCTGGTGTCGACGCAAATCGCGGCGTTTATTTCCGCCACTTAACACGCAATGGCTCCAGAAATCGGCGGCAAATGGGGAACGGAGTGTCTTAACACTAGATTCTCTCTGTATACCCTGCTGTTTGTCGTATACAGCGTGAAGCTGATCTATTATGTCAAACTACATACATGTAGATGAAGTTACGATTTATTTCGTTAATATTAAAAAGGTGGTAGGTTTGAACAGAGCAAACAACCTACTTTGATATATAGTGATTAATGAACTTATCAATGTGTAAGATCTGCCAGTAGTAGCCAGCTTTCGCTCCCGCGGGCGACGATGGATTTATACAAACATAATTAACGTGCGCGTACGCATATAATTATTGTTTATTATTGTCTATATCTTGTATACAAATCGGCTATTACTCTATAATATATTAGTTTGTTTATTACTATTATATATATATATATATATATATATACTATATCGTCGTTCGTTTCTCCATAAGTAATTGGTGAACGCGAAACCCGCTTGGATGTTAATAGAGCGGTTCGCGTGAATATAGTTAATTTTAAACGGAAATAAAGTAATGAATATGAAGAAATTAGAACTTATAAGACTAGGACTAGGAACAATATATATATTTATAATATTTATATTGTTATTATAGTATTTTTTTTGAAATAATCACTTTTGTATGTCTTTTTTTTATTTTTTGTTTTGTGTACAATTTTTTTGGTCTTTTTTTAATTGTTTCTATTTTGTTTAAATCAGCTTGTGAGTTTAAATCAGTAGTTAAACTTCACATTAAGAAATTATCTTAAAAAAAAATTCTACGTTAAAAGTATGTACGAGAATGTTCAATCAATATAATTTATGATGGTTTTAATTCTTGTAGTTCTACAAAGCATACATACAGACAACCTCTTATTTGTTTTCACCATTGAGTGCAATTCTAATACCCATATTTCCTCTAGTATAACCAATAACGATTGCAATACATCGTCATTAGGTAGCATAGCAGGCTATTTATTCTCGTTTGCTATAATTATAACAGCATAAAGTTGAGGCCAGTTCAGAGGTATGAGCAGCAGTAAATGCGACAAGTTGTGGTTCGCATCCCATTTGAGGAAATAAAATGTATAATATTTTTATTTCCCCGCGCTTGTTACGAAGCAAAGGCACTCAACTCGCCTTCAGAATTCGTCGGAAAGTCTAGGTGTCCAGTTTTACTCTACCCACACTGCTATGTGCGGGATACAGCGTGAAGCCAAAAAAATAAAAAAAAAATCAAATAAATACTCCATTGCGTATAGAACTACTGTTAATTCGATTTTGAAACAGTCGTACGTACTCCGTTTAATTGATCTTAGATATTTGAGCGACGATAACTATCGATGGTGAATGGTGTATTGGTGTAGTTGTGTACTGCGTGATGGTTTCCCTCGACTCGCCCAGTTGCATGATCTCGATAAGATCTCATCTTTACTCCTGCAAGTTGGTACAAGAGATCTAAGTTAATTAACTGTAACGTTCCGAGATTACAGTAGCGCGGACGTTATGTAAATAAATGTTTGTTGTTAACCTACATAAATTGTATTGCTTGTGCTTTGAAACGCCCGACTGATATAATATATGTGAAATGATTAAAGCTTCACGCTGAATCCCGCTCACAGTTGGCAGTAGGAGCTTAGTGTTAAGACACTCCGTTGGCCATTTTCCGACGAATTCTAGATGCATTACGTGTTGATTGGCATTTATATACGACAACGCCGCGCCTTATCTCGATACCAGAGCGAAGAAATGAAAATATTAAATATTTCATTTCCTCGAGTGGGGATCGAATCCACAACCAGTCGCGTATACGTTTGCTCGTGCCTTTACGACTGGCCTCATAATGAATATCAATTTTTTTTACATACCCTCAAGCTGCAGAAATTATCTTTTCGCAAATTTAGAAAGCAAGAGCCGTGAAAGCGGCTCCGGCATGCAGTGTGCGATAACGTAATATAGCAAAAATCACCAACAATACTCGCTTGCGTAGCCCAAGGCGTTGCTATAAAGTCTTGCGTTGAAAAGACAACGGGATTTATTGTGGGCGAGCACGCGGACCACCGCGGGTGCAACGGTCGTTGAGTTACACATGAAACGGTGTAAACGATCTGGTCTTATGATCCACCGCACGGGATCCTCTAATCCAATTACTGATTCGGTCTCTCGTTCACTTTGATGTTCAGTTTCTGGGAGTATACTATTTTTTATTATTTTTTGTTGAACAATTGCAGTTTGTTTATACCTGTATATCTGATTGGTTAGCATTTCTTTAGAGGTAACAAGTAGTGAGAAATTAAAAAAGTAGTGAGAATATTTCATCTCCTTAAGTGGTAATCGAACCCACAACCTGTCCCGTTTACAGTCGCATGTTTAGCTCCTGTGCCACAACTGGCTTCTATTTATTTATAATATATTATTAACATAAAGTATAATGTACTCCAACGGAAATCAAACTCGCAGCTACTGGCACCGGCACATATAACATGCTAGTTAGCGTAAAGGATCGTTCTAGCTATACCGGGTCAATAGTATAATTTATTATTCAATTTCCTGTAGGTAATGTATTCGATTTCTACTTATCGAAGTATTATATCCGAATAAGTGTTTGTTGTATGGAACGAGCTTTTGTGGAACCAGCTTCTCTTCGACGTTCAATTATCGCTGAGGTTCCTATCTTCGTCCCATCGCAGCTGCGGGTCGAAGGTCACCACTGCCTATACGCTACCCGTCACACGTTGCCCTTTCGCAGGTTTACTAGCAAACACTAGCTTTTCGCTTACAATTTAAACTTTCTCTCAATAACAATATTTGCCTAGGAGCCATTTTCAAATATAATTTTGCTTTCGATTATTTTCAATCGTATAATTAGTTTAAGCTACTGAATTATATTGAACCGTGTATAATTTTCGTTCACAATGAAGCTGGTTATAGGTACCAAGAGTATTGATTGCTTTTTATTTAGAACAGTATCTTCGTTAACTATCTGTTTGTAAAATTAAACAAGATATATGTATGTAACCACAGTATGAGTTCTACGTTTAGATTCATCATCAATATATACATACATTGAGGCCAGTCATGTGCGTCTGTAAACGTGACAGATTATGAGTTCGATTCCCCATTTGATGAGTCTAAGAAATATTTAATATTTAAATTTTTCTCGCTCTGGTAACGAGGCAAACAGCGGCGTTGAGTTCCACCACTTAACACGCAATGCCGCCAGAATAAAGCGAAAAGTGGTAAACTGAATTATGTTAATGGGAATAGAGTGTAAAACTACGTCCCCGGGTTCCCCCTGCCCACCCTGCTATGGGCGGGATATAGACCGATATTCTTGCTCACTCAAATATTCTTGCTTTTTGAGAACGAAGTGACTTAAGCCAAGGCTCTTTTCCAAATTGCGAGAGTTCTACAACAATAAAGAAATAACTGAAGTAACCTCTCTATTCAACGCGTAATATATGTTTTTTATACTTAAACTCGAATAGTTTTTTTTTAAATATTATTTTAAGTCCTTTCAAATCGGGAAGGTGTAGTTACGATAAAATATTTCGATCGCAGCCAGTGATTACTGGGTAACCCGCCAGCTGCGGTAAATTATCTTTACGGTCAGATTCTAATTAAGTATTCAATTGAGTTCCGACTACACTTGATTATTGAGAACGTTGAAAAAGATGTCGTTTGTCGCCGTTTTCACTTAGACTCAAACACGCCTTCTTAAAAAGTAACTTTCGTCATATCGTACCTTTCTACGTAAAATAAATAAATAAATAAATCAGCTTCACGCTGTATCCCGCACACAGCAGGGTAGGCAGAGGGAACCTAGTTTAAAACACTCTGTTAATCACTTTCTACCGAATTCTGGAGGCATTGCGTGTTGAGTGGCAGAACTCAACGCCGCGCTTAACCTCGACCAGAGCGAAGAAATGGAAATATAAATTTAAGTAAATATTTCATCTCTTCGAGTGGGGATCGAACCCACAAGCAGTTGGTTTTACAGTCGCACCTGGTGCCGCTGCGCCACGACTGGCCTCAAAAGTAATTTAATAATTACTCTATTGTAATTTTTTTTATTAATAGTAAATTTGGCCAGTCGTGGCGCAGGGGCCAAGCGTGTGTCTGTAAATGCTGGTTGTGGTTAAGTTGTGTTGTAGGTTCGATTCCCATTTGAGGAAATTAAATATTTAATATTTTCATTTCTTTGCTTGAGTGTCGAGGCGAAGCGCGGCGTTGAGTTCCGCCGCTTAACATGTAATGCCTCTAGACTTCACCGTAAAGTGTGAAGCGGAGTGTCTTAACACTAGGCTCTCTCTGCTTTTCTAAATAATAGGTTTTTTTTTCTTGAAACAATTTAAATGTTTAATAACTTTTAGCTTCGTTACGTAAGTGATATGGTCAACAAACGATAAGAAATTAATCGATTTGTAATAAAAAATCTTTAATACTAACATATTGCAACTTCATATTATGTTATAAAACATATAATTTCATATTTCTATATACGTTATATACAAATTTAGACGTTTTAGCTACTTACAAAATAATATTTTAAAATATAACGTCGTTTTCGCAAACAACAATACTCTATACGTGATTGCGATAAGATTGACATACATGTGTCTGTAAATGTATCACGTGACTTCTCAGCTGGAAATGTCATGCCAATTTTAAATGGCATACATTTCACAGGTTGCTCAATTAACATTCTACCTTTTTTTTGTGACTTCACGCTGTATCCCGCACATAGCAGGGTAGGCAACGGGAACCTGGAATCTAGTGTTAATGCACTCCATTCCCATTAAGACACGTCTGTCCCACTTCTCGCCAAATCTGGATCACGCTAACTATCTCTATTTTAGTTATTTAAAATTGTAGTTAAAAATCATTGACTACAATAAAACGAAATATATATTTTGAATAAACAACTACATATACAGTACTTGTAAGACTGCTGACATATATATTAAGTATTGATTTTATTGAGAGGGTGGTTGCAGCTCGCGTTATCGTATCGAATATCGATTTCTCCAATGAATTGTTTATTCAGTCGCCCCTCACTAACCTGATAATATAAGCACGTTTTTACATCACTATGGCAACTTTGTAGGTATAACTAATATATGTATATTGATTTAATCTCATTTTGTATGTCATATTAGGAGCTGAATGCAGGTCATTTGATAACTATCTGTATAGAAATTTAACAGTGCATATCGTAGTTTTGAATAGATGACATGGAAAAATGACGTTCTCGTTTTATGTTTTTTTTTGTTTGGTTATTCTATTTTAAAATGTAATAGATAAAATTGTAAGCAATGGTTTTTGTGGGATAGGTCATATATTTTCGTGAAATTCTTCTATATCATCAACGACTGAATTGGATTGTGATGAAGTTTGTATAC
>DWQW01005577.1:0-17580 GCA_018249695.1 Heliconius erato demophoon
TGCGAACCTCCGCTAATGAAACAGGAGAGAAAAGGAAAGGTTTGATGGCAGGATTGGACTGTAAAGACAAGGAGTCAAGAGTTTTTGCTTTAGTGCTATTAGCCAATACATTGACAGTGGTAAAAAATTTATTCAGCGAGTCTAAATCCGTACAGTTGTTTAAGGTAGCTGAATCATTGGCGCGCCGGCCCCCTATACCCATCGCGTTCAGGAACTTCCAAGTTTTTGCGGGATTGCTATTGTTAATTGACGAGAGAATAAAATTACGTCGTGCGTCTCTGCAATTCTCTCCCTATAGTGGGGGTTAAACCGGAAAACGTCATTCTTACAGTCAGACGGTGTGCCGTTGCACCCAGACGGCCTTTAATATCATGACTGAATTTTTTAAATTGTTTTTTTAAAATCACTCTGTATCTTCTATATAGCAGAATAGTTAGAGGAAACCTGGAAACCTTACTGTCACGAAAATAGGAAATATTTAATTTTGTCGAGTAGGAATCGAATGCATGACCTGTCGCACTTATAGTAACATGCCTGTGCCCTTGCCTACGACTGAGCTCAAGATTAAATATGATAAGATAGTAAATTTTAAATAATATAAGAATACATATTATTTAACAAAATATAAGGTGAAATTTTGTATTTTCCACTGCGCTTACAGATAACACATGTAAACTTGATTACACATCTCATCTTTATTACACTTCTTGACGTGTAAATATACTTTATAAGAATTTTTAGACAGTGGATTTTAAAGTTTATTTATCTATTGTTAAAATTTATTCTCCAAACATAAATAATATAAGATCTTATTAAAATAGTAAAGTATATAAGTTTTTAAAGTAGGTTTTATCCAATATCCCGGCTACAAAGAGTTTTATGCCTCATGCCGGGGTCGCTGTGTTCGTTAGGGAGGACTTAAGGTTCCGTCGTTTTATCAATTTTAAAGATCTGTGTTGACTCGGACGATCGTGTCCGAGTCTAGGCTTGCCTATACTAAGTCCCACAATGGTAATGAAGAAACGGAGTACATGCAATCGGCTATCGACGATAAGCTCTCACAGACCCCCCCGCTAAGTTCAGCCAAAAAGCTGTTAGGCAAGCTCTTTTCTTTTTTACACCCCCGAGCCGAGCGGGCCAGATGGCATATCTCCTGTAGTGCTCAGTTTATATGCTCGTGAGCGGACACCAGCGCTAACGCGTTTGTTTTGGCACTCTTATTGTCAGCGTAGTCTCGTGAAAGATCGCTCTTATCCGCTCGATCCCGAAACATGGCGATGGTTCCGATTCATCTAACTTCAGGCCTATTGTTTTTACCTTTTTAGTGTTTATGAGGATTACTGATTGATTAATCACGGTCAATATGGCTTCTGCCAACTTGTGATCGTGTCACTCAACCTCAACCGGTCACTTCACCCTCAACCGGTGATCTACTGGTTACCCAGCGCTGGACTGCGGCTATCGAAAGCAAGGAAGAGATCTTTAATCAAGTGCGGCATGGGGCGCTCCTTGCTAAGCCTGCATCCTATGGGCTTCCCGAGAATCACCAGCTTTCTCACCGAGCGCAGCATCAAGGTCGATATCGACGATTTTTGCTCAGAACACATGTCCGTGAGTGTTGGCGTCCCCCAAAGCTGCATGCTATTCTGTATCTTCTGCATATTAATGACATGTAAGAAGTTTCTTACGTTCATTGCTATGCTATGGACGACGGCCATTACTTACGATGACGTGACCTGTACGCTCGTTTGCCTTGTCGTTTTCCATAAAAAAAGGTTTAATACTATATGCTATTTTGATGATGTTTTAATTATTTGGAAACTGGTGCTTCCCGTGCCCTATTATTTTAATTTGGTCCAGTTCTAACAATGCCATCCTTGAGAATAACAAGGTCTTAAATATAAATTAAGTATAAGCGCGGCAAATTGACGAATAACTCAATATCACGCCAATTATTTTTGATTATTCTTTTTTTATTAGAAATTACATACTTTAAGGGTAAAGTCATTAAAATTTGGTTAAGTCCTGATAATGGAAACCACAAAAAGTAACTGAACTCTTCAATTTTTAGGGGCGAAAACGATGAGGCCAGTCGTGGCGCAGGGGCACAAATTGTGACTGTAAAACAGACTGGTTGTGGGTTCGATCCCCAGTCGAGGAGATGAAATATTTATTTAAATTTATATTTCCACTTCTTCGCTCTGTCGAGGTGAAGCGTGGCGGTGAATTCTGCCACTCAATACGCAATGCCTCCAGAACTCAGTAGAAAGTGGGGAATGGAGTGTGTTAGCACTAGGTTCCCTCTGCCTACCCTGCTGTGTGCAGGATGCAGCGTGAAGCTGACTGAAAGAACGATATTCGGACGGATCTTTTAGGCTATCCGGATATGTGGGTCACCTACCGTAACGTCATTATGATCAAGTCATAGTCGAACATGATGGTTATCAACTTGAGAACTTTAAAATGGAACAAAATAATAATTAAGATTGAAGTTTAACTTGAGACAACACCTACCTACACCTAACATTCTTTAAAGAGAGGTCTACCCATCACTTAAAATCGTAAAAATATAAAACAATTTGTACTAAAAATAAATTGAGTTCAAACAGTGTCTCTGTAAATTAAAAAATAAATAAACTAAACTTAAATAAATACATATTTAATTAAACAAATATCATTAAACAAGTATTTTTTAATTTTGAAAAAAAAATAAGAAAAACAGTTGTGGCGCAGGGGCAAAATGTGACTGTGAACGCGATTGGTTGTGGATTCGATTGAAAGAATTTTTTGAGTGAAATATTTACTGAAATATATATTTCCATTTCTTCGATTTGGTGACGAAGCAAAACGTGGCGTTTTGCCACTCGACACGCAATGCCTCCAGAATTCATTACGCCATCTTTTAAACATTTTACGATTGTTTGTAGAATGTCAAATATGTATAACAAAGTGTAAACAAATAAGTCATTATATATTTATGGCGTTTCTCAAATTCTTAGATTGCCCACCAACGTATTATCATCAAAAGGCATTTTCCTAATAGATATATAAAAAAAGAAAAAATATTCATTGGTCATACATTTCTTATTAATAGTTAATAGAGTGGACGACAAAATGTTTGCGTTGCTTTTCTTTTATTTATTCATTTTTGTTTTGGCGGATGTTGACTGTGAGTTTTTTTTATTTGCACATTTTTGTAGTTTACTTTACGTAAAATCCTATGTTTAGTAGAGTAAGTAGAGGGAACCTAATAATTATGTGCTAAAATAGTTATTTTTTTGCAGCCAGTCGTGGCGGACTGGTTGTGGGTTCGATTCCACTTGAGGAAGTTACATATTTATTTCAATTTATACTTTTATTTCTTCGCTCTTGTGTCATTGAGCGCGGCGTTGAGTTCCGCCATTGAACACTCAATCTCCCCAAAATTCGGCGCAAAGTGAGGAACGAAATGTCTTTACACTAGATTCCTTCTGCCTTTCCTGCTGCGTGCGGGACTTAGCGTGAATCTGGTTTTTTTATTTTAATAATAGTTTTTCCTTAATAGACAATTGTAATAGTAGGCATATTTTTTTAGAAAATTGTTTTATGAGGTAGCTCTTACAATCAACAGGTGCTGGTGGTGTGAAAGGGTGAATGAGGAGTCACAGAGAACTTCCCTAAAGTTCTTTGAAAACGAGAAATAATTGGATTTTTCATTTTAAGTCTCAAAAGACTTAAAATGAGAAATGCCATCTTTTCTGGACATTAGTCCACGCAAGACAAAATTTGTAACAATGCAACGATTTCTTACTTTGAACATAGAAATTGTAAAAACATAAAGTAAAAAATCTTTAAATTTTTACTTTTTACTTCTAGCATACTCTATACAATCACGTATTTTGTATGGAGAAGACGTCAGAATAGAAGATCATCCATACTACGCCGGTCTCCTAGGCTGCGGTGCAGCTATTATATCTGACGTTTGGATCTTAACAGCAGCTCACTGTGTCTCTGATATTAAGTAAGTATTGATTATATATTTACTTTAATTTTATTTAAAAGTTTTTTAGCATCACACTATATCCCGCATACAGGGTAGGCGGAGGGAATCTAGTATTAAGACACTTCATTTTCTGCCGAATATTTTGAGGCATTGCGTGTTGAGTAGTGGAATTCAACGCCGGATTTTTGCCTTAGTGCCAAAGCGAAGAAATTAAATTATTAAGAAACAATAATTCATTCTATCGAGTGAGAATCGAACCCACAATCGTCACGTCAGTCACACCCTTGTGTCCCTGCGTGACGATGACCTCAATGTCAATATCTCTCTCTGAATATTCTTTCAGAGATATCACGTCTGACTGTAAATCCGACGGTTGTTGGTTCGACTCCCATTCAGAGGAAGAAATATTTTCATATTCTTACTTTGATGAATACAAAGCGCGGACGTTGAGTTCCTCCAAACAGCACGTAAAGTCAAGTCTAGAGCTGCGTAAAGGAGTGTATAAGCACTAAGTTCTTTCTATCTATCGTTCGATATAAAAAAATATAGCGTGAAATAAAAAAATATTGTTTGTTTCAGCCTTGGAGTGCAGAATTTTCTATTTGTGGGTGGGGAATCTTTCGGTAACAGTATAGCATTTCCATATAAGAAAATAATAATACATGAGGATTATAAATTACATTTAGGGTTGCCTCTTAATGATGTGGCTTTAATACAGCTCTCTATACCCTTGAATTTTTCGAAAAAAATCGGCCAAATAAAGCTTCCAAGTGATAACTCGACGAACTTTAATAAAGATATTCTGTTTGTAGGAAGAGGTAAAGACGAGGTAAGATTTAATATTAAAACTATTTTTTTTTTTTGTAAAATTTTCTTTTGTTTTCTATGTTAATAAATATATTTTTTAAATATTCAATATGACTTCTGGAGAGTATTCTTTCATCTACTTCAATTATTCTGCAATTGAGACTCAGTAGTTTGGACAGGTCACTCAGTAAGCTAACGTAGTATCTAATAAATAGCTGCTAGTAAAAAAAAATCTTTAAAAACCATACCAATTTTCACTGTAGAATGTTATTTATTAAGCCTTATCCTTTGTTTAATATAGTTAATTTTATTCATTAAATATTATTTTAAAATTTCCTTCCATTTTTAGAATAAGGCAAGTTGAAAGAAATCCTATACAGAGCATTGCTTTTGTAGTCTTGTAAAATGTGTAAAGAGCCCACAATAACATTTATATTGTTTTAAATTAATAAAAATATTTTTTTGCTTGTGTTCAGACAGGAAAAATGTCTAAAAAACTTCAAAAAGTGGATCTTGTTAGGTTATCACCTTCAGAATGTATTGACCTAGTACCAAGTGAAACGCTGGATTTTTTTGGGAGACAAACTGTCAAGTATCTTGAGGAAACTAATATATGTGCCAAACGAGAGACTAATATGCCTACTATTTGCCAAGTAAGCTTAAAATATTACATATATGTTTCGACATATAAATCCTCATTTGAAAGTAATAGGGCCAATAGAAAAACATCAAATGACACTAAAAAGATTAGAGTATTCCCGTCGTGGGGTAGTGGGACTGCGCCTATACTGGGACTATAGACTGGTGGGACTATAGCGCCAAGCGCTACGGTCTCTGCACACCTTTTCCGCCTTGTCCATTGTCATCAACCTCTTCAAACATGCTCTCGAGCTTGTTATGTAACCTTTCTCCAGTACCATCGACATCAACTGTGTTTTCGAACGTTAACCGAGGTACCGCTTTTTCCCACAAATATTTTCCATTCTTATCTTTTATCACTCATTTGCTTGAGGTCCCCAAATCATTTGAGCAAATTCTTCTTAACTCTCAAAACAACACCCTCGCTAGTATTTGCTATTCTGTGTATCTTTTTATTACGAATTGATTAGCTAGACTAATGGTTATATTTAAATTATTATATTATTTCTCCGTCCTGGTGAAAAAGTGCGTGGTTAACTTCAACAAATTAAAATTTTAAATATGTAGAATTTAGGCTGTTTATGGGAAACAGAGAGTATTTTAACATTAGTTTCCCTCTGCCTGTTATAAATAATAATTTTATACTTTAGAAGATAATAGATCAAAATAGTCTATATCCACGCATATGAGAATAATCGCCTCTAAAACGCTCTATGCAGTATTATCTGCATTTGGCCAATATTATATACGGCCGTAGGCTTTAACACATGTTATAATTTATTTATATGAACTACTATCTACGTGTATTTATCCAACTATCAAGGCTCGGTAAATACAGTGTTGTGAAAATTATAATAAGCTATATTTTTTTTGTAAAATCATTTTGTTATTAATGAAATTAAAATTAAGGAATACAAAATATTAAAAATATTGAAAAAAAAATCCATGACATAAGATTTGATTTAATCTATGATTGTAAGTAAAATATTAGTAGTGGCCTAATACACAGCGGCAAACAGGATTAACTAACAGACAGAACAAGAAACGTGCCCATCTCAGAATAATTCGATGACAATTCTGGGTTGGGCCAATTGGGAGGTGCATTTTTTGTCCATAAACATATAGTATTAAATTCGTATTTGAAATTTCCTTATAAATAATAATTTTATTTTTTTTCAGGGAGATTCAGGTAGTCCTTTAGTAAGCAATGATACTGTTATAGGCCTTGCTTCGTACATAGGTGGTAAGGAATGCGACAAACTACGTCTTGGTTTTTACGTAAACGTTCACTACTATGTACCTTGGATTAAAAAATATACTGGTCTTTAAATAAATATTAATCTGAATCGGATATTTTTCTTTCATTTTGTAGTATGCAATGTAAATTTAACTACGATGTTTTATAGCTTCACGCTCTATAACGCAGGTTGCAGGGTAGGCATTGACAACCTGCCAAATTTTGGAGACATTACGTATAGGGCGGTGGAACTTAACGCCGTGCTTTGTCGTTATCAGGGCGAGAAAATGAAAATATGATATATTTAATTTCACATTTTCGGATCATGTTTACAATCGCACGCTTATGCCCTTGCGCCACGACTGACCTCTGATGATTTTTTATACCGATTTTACCTAGATTTACTGTTAATTAAACGTGTTTCCGTTTCCATATTTATAAAATGCAAGTATATGAAACACTAATACTATAAATGTTTCAGATTTGGTATAAATGTAAACAGTAATACCAAATCTAAAAGATTTATAGTAAATACGTATTTCAATTTCAAATGTTTGCTCAATAAAAGGAATAAATATGCGAAATCATCGCTTTTGAATTTCATTCGTTTGATGTCTATTAACCTACTACAGTACATAGTACATAAATCGACACGAGTGGTAAAAATATTCATCAGTTGAAATTAATCGATTCGATTGAAAAACAAAGGAAATTTGGCAATATTTAAGTCTTAAAGTATAACACCTAGTTAATGAATGTTTTAAAACTTAAATTTTGACTTTCTACATTTTTAATATTTATACGACATATACGGCAAATTAAAAAATGTTTATCGTGATATATATAAAAAATGGTATAAATTTATTCCACGTAATTGGCATACATACACAGACCACTGATATTAAAAATATTTTTTTTTGCATATATTAGTACTTTATTGTGGGTCTCTTAACTGATTTTAACCGACTTCTGTAAGAAAAGCTTATTAATTCGACTGTATTTTTTTATGTTTATTACCTCAGAACTTTTGTCTGGGTGAACCGATTTTTATGATTCTTTTTTTTATTTGAAATCTAGTGCCTTTCGTGTGGTCCAATTTTAATTTGATCCATTTCTGACTATGTTATTTGTAAGAAAATCACATAAGTCTTAAGTTTGTATTAGTTATGTAAATTTAAATATAAAATTACACTGTAATATATGCAACAAAACACCTTTCCAATCTATTGAAATCTACAAGTCATGGTTAGGATTAATGATATAGTAGTAATGTGACGTATAATATTATGCACCGCTCGAATGCGCTTCGGTTCGCTGAGGATGGCATACTGAAAGAATACGTAGAGTAGCTTTTATAAGAGATTTTATAATACGATAGTAAAAAAAAACAGTTTCACGCTTTTTCCTGCATATCACGGCAGGCAGAAAGAAGCTAAAAAAATGCAAATAAAAATGTTAAAATAAATAATAGTGCTAAATTACTTCATACTTCACGTTTTGCCCAATTTTCGAGACATTTTGTTTTGTGAGGCGGCACTCACCTTTGTTATCGAGAACAGTACCAGGGGAAGAGAGGATTCCCCAAAATGGAACCTACAACCATCTCGCTTTTGGATAATATATGACTTTACCATGACCACCTGAATCTACTAAAAAAACAACATTATTACGATCAAACCATTCATTTATCTATCTTAGCCTGCTATAGTAATACTCAGAAATTAGAATCGACAGCACTATCTTATAACCGTTATTTGATATCCTATGACATATAGAGGATTTAGATTTACTAAAGCTCGTACACAGTAACAGGCTTTAGAGGCTTATGTATCAATTGTCAGTTAGCTTAGAGACGTTAGTTACTGTATAACGATTTTATGAACTATGGTTCTAAGAGGAGTAGTATGTTAATAATAAATTTGTTGTGTCTTAAATTTCAATACATTTAATGGCAGATGATTGGTTTTTACCGCACAGTAGAGCTAAGAGGACCTACTTTAATACGCGGGAAAAATCGTGAAGAGAAAAGAGTGTCTTGATTCACTTCTACATATTTCTCCTGAATGAGATATATTACGTGTTGATTGGCTGAGTGTAGATGTAATCCACAAAAATTGCGTTTCCTCTCCACCTTACATCTATGATATCTTAACTGTACGTTATATACAATAACTGAGTTATACAAAAATTTAAGTAAAATTGGATTTAATTATAGAAAATTAAATAATAAATTGTATGCTTGAAAAAGGTAGATGAAATTTTTCTGCATATGTAGATTGTTGTTATTTTATAAAACTTGAAAGTATGACATTTTTTGTGACCATCTACGTTTTACTACCTACCACTCACTACTTAGTTAACTCTCGTTTGAATCGTAATAATTTAAATTTAGTTCTACAAACTTTCTTTAAATGTACCTACTAGTTTATAGGTACGTGTGCGGATGGCGGCCAAATGGAAGCAACTAAAGATTATGCATGACATGTGAACCGCATGTACATTATATTAGATCGAAACGCTTTGATAAATGGACTATCCAAAAAAAAAAATTCAAAAAGAACGAACCAATACTTCCTGAGATTAGCGTTCTCAATCAAACTAACTATATAACAGAATTCAGCTTTAACATATTAATATATACTTACAAAACATCTGTTACACATTACACTGTACACGTCAAGAAAGCTTTCCTCGCGTAGTGTTCTTAAGAAACTCCATTCTCATGCAAGTCACGTTCGTTACGAATTTACGGGCGATTCATTCGATATTGGATTATTAGGCATTGATCCTTTTAAAATTTCTCAACTAATTCGTTTTGCGACGTTGCCGATTCACAATTTTGGTAAAACGAGAAAATAACGCCGATCGACGGAACTGTACGCCGTGAGAATGTTAATGTAGACTTCTTATTAGGAGTCCACTGACCGGTGGTAGAGGATGGAATTACGAAATAAATAATATTAATATAAAATTTTTATTTTTTATATTTAAATGATGTGAAGAAAACTACTGCTGATACATTATTATTATGATTTTTTTAATGGATTATTTACACCATTGCTGTGTGTAACAGTTCCGTTCGAGAAACTTAACCCAAAACAATCTATTGAATTTCTAGACAAATCAAATTCAAATAAAATATTATGATGTATAATACATTTTAATGGCACAAATTTTGGTAATACTGCTTCCAAATACGTGAAGTGTGGAACACAGAATGACTTAATTAGGCGTAGGTTTAACGAACTTAACAGAACAAATTTAAATAATTCTAAAAATTTGGAAATTTTTATATTCCATTTTAGTACGTAAGGTAGTAAGTAGTAAGGCCACATTATTTAAGAAAAGATTTGTTGAGATGTGAACTTGTAGAAAGTGACAATCAACCCTTTTCCAAGGAGAAAGTTGTGTATAAAACTTTTATTTCTTTGATGGATGGGTCTAAAATTTATGTAAACACAAATTGTCGACGGCGTTGAATTTGTAGGTACAAAACTAATACATTTTTTTATGTTTTATAAGAGATACCTACAATATTTCTTTACTTTTATCTTCTTTGGGCCAAAAATATGATGTTTAAAATTATAAGTTATTTTAGGCAGAATTACAGTATTTATCAGCGATGGCGCATCTGAAATAAATGCAAAAGTTCTCTCTTCGAGTGGGAATCTAGCCCGTATTTCCACTCGAAGCAATGAATTATTTTTATTTGCTTGCTCTGGTGGACAAAACCCAAAGCATGGCGCTACACAACATACAATGTCTCGACAATTGGGCAAAAAGTAGGGATTAGTGTGTCTAAACACCAGGTTTCCTCTGCCTGACTGCTATATACGGAATACAGTGTGAAGCTGAAAAAAATACATACAAATAACATTTTTCATAACTTTTTAAAGTGTGAACTAAATATTGACTAACTACCAAAATTGGTTAAAATTTTAAATATATAATATAATAATTAAAAAAAAAAAAAAAGGTAAAAAACAAGCTTTTCTACAACAAGTGACACAAGTGCTATAATATACTTGGGGGAATAAATTGAATGAGCCTATACTAGTAAGCTCTGAAGAGTTCCAAATGCAGTTTATATATATTCAGAGATAATATAATATTATATTATCACCTAAGACACATGTAACCGCCAGGTTTCATGAGGATTCAAGTATTACAAGTCTTAATGGGAACGTAGTGTCTTAACTCTCGGTGTCCAGGTTCTCTCTGTCTACTCTACGTGCGAGATAAAGCATGAAACTAAATAAAATGCGTTGAAGAAATAAACCCTTCCGCTTCATAGTATTAGCATATTATAAATAAACAATTAAATCTCGACATATTTTAAGAGTGTAAAGATCAAATGTCATACAAGTACAATTTTATAAGAGCGTGTCAACCGCATGTTCTGGAAAGCAAGACAACTTTTAATTAAACACTAATGTCATTCGCGAGCAAATTAACAACTAATAGGGATTCCATTCATATATCGATATAAAATATTTTATATATATGGATATTATATATCTTAATGCATATCTCAGAAATGGAAAACGGAGTGTCTTAACGCTAAGTCTCCTCTACTTATCCTGCTATATATGGGATGAGGATAGATAAAAACTTGGGTGAGTCTGTGTCATGGACACGGCTGTTTGTTGTACGTCAATAAGTTTATGTAACTGGTATTTTTTTTTAAAAAAAAAATTTTTGGTACAAACTAACTTTATTAATTATGGGTCTGTGATATGAAAAGTATGACACAAATGGCAAATACAAGATATTGAAATTTCTGGTAAAAGTTAAATCAATACAGGTAAACTAACATTTTTAGAAAGTTTCAATATAGAACAAATTGAACTCGCTGAGCATGAATTCCGGCAATGAGCGGTTTTGTGAGACATCAACGTTAAAGTCTCCAACTGTCATAACTACTGTAGTTAGATCAGACTTGTAAAATTTTAGCGATGTTCTTGGAATATTTTAACATAGATCTTAACATAAAAAGTTCAATTTTTGTTAACTCTATGCCCGAGTGTATATACACACATCCGAGAACGATTTTGAAGATGCATTGGCTTTTACGTTTACTAAACATATATCACCAGATTTTATGTCTTTAATTTTCAAATGAATTTTCGATAATAATTCCCACGTCAATGTTAACTCTATTACATTCAGTAAAGCTATTATTGTCGCGATACATCATGACTCCACCGGCTTTGGGACTTGATGATGATGATACCGCTACTGATGATGTAGTTGCGATTTGTTTGTTCTAAGCGGTATTACAATATGATCTCAGATCAACAAAGTCAGGCACATTCACTGGTATGGAATTTTCCATTCAATTTTCGCTGATTGCCAAATATTGACATCGGTTGATGATATTATCGGTAGAAATGTCTTCTAAGTACGTGAGCGTTGAGTGAGTAGGCGTTGTGCATTAATGTTGGCAACGGATGCTGGGCCAATCTCTGGAACTTAACGTATCTCTCTAATTGTTGGAGATGCTTGACTAAATCCATGATAAAATCTGAAATATTCTCAGGTATTGATCATATAAAGGTCATCTAACCGCACAGTATAAAGTTCCCTACTGGCTCTGCAGGGGAAGTATTTTGAAGCAGCGAAAAGTATTTATCTGTTGTTGTTTTCCTATCATATATATTTATGATGTCTAAAATAGAAAAATAGCAGATTCACGCGTTTTCACGCACAAAGGCAATGAGAAGACCGACCAGTGTTACTCACTTTCCACAGAATTTTCCATACATTGCTTTTTGGGTAGTAAAATTCAACGCTGCATTTCGTTTACCAAAATGCACAAAATTATAATATAAGAAATTATTATAATATTTACCCGACTGCAGATCGAACCCAGAACGTTTACAGGAACACTCACAACACGACGATTATATGAAACTTGTATTATTCTATTACTATCGACAATACTACTCACATCCTTAACCCCCATGTGTAGAGCGCTATGAAGAAATTAATTCGTATATTTTCAGTCTCGCTAACGAATCATTCCAGTTTCTAAAGTAAACACGAGTTGCCTACATTCATACAAATAAACGCGTTTTGCATGTTCAAAATTAATCAAGGAAGTAAGCATATATTAACTCAACTTTGAAGTTATGGATGATTTACATATAAAAATATACGTTTTCAGGATGAACACGTAAATTTAAACATAACTAATATGATAGGATGCTAGTAATCCAACGAGAAGCAATTAGTTTTTAATATACCTCTTAACAAACAACCAATAGAGCTTGTGAGAATAAAATAAATAAATTGAAATGAATTTAAAAATCTACTCAAAAGCTTTAATTAATAAAGGAATCATCTTTTGATATGATTCTTAAGTTGGGCACATATGAGAAACAGAACGAAATATGGACATTCGCCATTCAGGTTGGACATGTTTTTTGCTCTAAATTCTAGAAGCTTAAAATGCATAAAATGAACAAACTTACAGTTCTATGGGACAAAATATTATGAAAGATCATAATTCTAAAGTAAATAAATACTTCAAACTGTCGAAGGAATCATAAGAATCAGAAGTAGGTTAGTGAAATCTTTTTATTGTTGACAAACATATCTCGCCCTGTTATTATCAATTCAATTCTAGAAGTATTTTGAATCATTCGTTGTCTCAGTAGCTGGGACTGTTAGTATGATCGTTTAGAACGCTTAAAGAACTTCCTTTTTTATCTATTTAAAAAAATGCACATATGCTGGTTATGTGATTAAATTTATTTCAAAAATAGAAATTTCGTTTCAACTTACAGCACACATGCAGGTTATCAGTTTATTAGCATTTGGAGATTTCATCTTTTTCAAGATTATGTAATACTAGTATAATTACATACATATTCTTAGAGACGTTAAAATTGTCACTGTTTTGCGAAAAAAAAATTAGTCCTTTACATAGAAAATAGACCAGGTCCCTTTATCATACAATACACTACACTACATATCTATGAAACACAAGCAAGCTATCAGATCCAAACGATCTAATTCCCAACATAAACGTTGAAATGTTACGGATACTTAAATCCGAAATACGCACAAACGATAAAAACTTTATAGAAATGACTATTTAAAGAGATAGGAAGGTAAAATCTGCTTTCTTGGCAGGGAGTATCCACTCAGTATTGCCTTCTGGCTGTAGTGAGAAAATTAAATTACCCCATTATGTGCCGGTTGTTGCTTAAAGGCCTCTTCACACAATAATAGAAAAAATCCTTTAACTCCTGACGGTTAGGTGCTTATATTGCGTAAATTTAATTGTTTATACCGCACAAAAGAGGGCAGTCGGCACTTAATGGTAAGATATTTCTATTCCGTTGAATTCTTGAGGCATTGCGTGTTCAGCTGCGGAAATCAACGCCGCTCTTTGTTTCGCTGCCTAAAAAATGATGATATTAAATATTTCATTTTCTCGAGTGGAAATTGAATACACAACCTGACGCGCTTACAGTGGTTTATGCCCCTGGGCCACGAATGGTCTCACTTATTAGTGTTATTTTTTAATATTTTATTATGTCAATGAAAAGTAATAGTGGTCATTCTGTTTTGTACATTATCGTCTTTTATTTCATACAAACCAAAATATTATTAAGAAAAATACTTTATATGTACACACATAAATGTAACTATACGGCTGCTATGTGTAAAACTGCGGTGCATGGAGTCCCCCTGCCAACCCTTTTTTTTTTTTTTCTCGTGAGGAAATCCTGTTACGGATACCGGACCGAGTGGGGACTCGAGCGCGGTTATGTGGGACTCGCGGACTGGCAGATGTTAGGCCTTCCGAATACCCACTAAAACCTCACGGTGCTCCTCCTCGACCGCCACTGGCCGTGACACGCGGGGACAATAGTCGTCCGCAAAACGCGGCGGCGGGAGCCTGCAAGGCACGTCGCGGAGTCAAGGGTGTGTGGTCACCCTCGACGGCCTGCTCGGAGTAGCGCGCGGGAGCATCCTGCGCGCGACTACTCGGGCCAGGTTAGTAGGCGGCCAGCTTCCCCAAGCTGACCGCCCTCTGGCCTCATTAGGGCGGAACGCGGCGATCGTGTGCCGCCCTCCGGCGACCCGATCTCTTACGGCGGATGGCGAGTTCGGAAATAGCCTCCCTCGCCCGTTCCGCAGACTCCTTCTCGAGCTCCACTGCCTCGCAGAAGGAGGAGACCGCATCCCACGACGTCTCGCTGCCGGCCATGGCCTTGACCACGGCCGGCAGGGAGAGGTCGTCCCCTATGACGTCGCGCAGAGCGCTACGTTGACACGCCCAGGCTGTGCACACCTCCAACGTGTGCTGGGCCGTCTCATCGAGGCAGTCGTCGCAGTGGTGGCAGCGAGCGTCGGGCTCCCTCCCGGCGATCCGACACAGGGTACCCCCGAAGCAGCCATGCCCCGTGAGCACCTGTGTCGTGCGGAAGGTTAAGACGCCGTGACGCCGCGCTAACCACTGGCGGAACACTGGACGAACAGCCTCGATCGTCAACCGGCCGGCAGTTGGTGTCGCCAGCCGGGATTCCCACATATTTATTGCGGCTTCCCGCTCCTCCTCGGTGCGCGCTGGGCTCGCCGGTTCCCCGGACGCGAGGCCCCGACGCCGGCAATAGGCCGACGCCAGAGACGTCGCGTCCAGGTCCCACGGTACGACTCCGGCCAGCATGCACGCTGCCTCACCGGAGATGGTCCGATACCCCCGTATCGCCCGGATGGCCATCACCCTCTGCGCACGTCGCAGCAGGGCGATGTTTTGCCGATTCAGGACGTCCGCCCATACGGGGGCGCCGTAGAGGGCCATTGATCGGACCACTCCGGTGTACAGCCGACGGCTCGAGGCACTTGGCCCGGCGACATTGGGCAAAAGGCGCGCCAATGTCGCCGCCGTCTTCAACAGTTTCGGGGCCAAAGATCCCCCTGCCTACCCTACTATATCCGAGATAAAACGTGAAAATAAAAAAAAAAATAAACCTTAAAAACTGTAGATACAGTATAACAAGCCTTTATTCGTCCAGCCAATCGCGAGCTGTATAATGTTATCCAAAACTTGCTGCGTACATTAGAGCCATCTTGTATTCTTATTATGTCCATAATAGCGGAATGGATTCCCGCATCAATTATTTCAACGTCTGCTCCTCTTTTATCCAAGAATGTTTCTCATTTTAAGTACTGACCGTCGAAGCCATTTCGTAGCTTGTTAACGAAAATGAAAATGCTAGTTCTGAAATTGCTTTATAAAATTCATTGGCTTTAGAGGCGCTTCTGTTTGTTTGTTTGTTTTTAAACTTTATTTTGTTGTAATTTGTGTTTGAATTATAATCGTGTAGTTTGATTGTATTTTGTAAGCGTTAAAGGATGTATGAATGTATGTTAGGCTCGGGTAACAAGACAAAGCGCAGCGTTGAGTTCCACTACTCAACCTTTTTAAATAACTGGGTGGACGTGAGAGTGAGCAAAGTGCTTTGACGCTAGATTCCTCTTTGCCTACTCTGCAACTATGCTGTGAAGAGACTATTATTTTTATTTATTATTTATTTAGCTTCCCGCTTTATTCCTAGCGGGGTATCTAGACAGCACGAGGCGCCAAATGCTACGTTTTCTACTTACCTCTTCCGCCTCGTCCACTGTCATCACCACTTTATCCATGTCCTTCTGGGGATCCTCACTCTTTTTACGTAACCTTCCCCAAGTACCATTTACACTGTGTTTACGAAGGTCACCCGAGGACTATTCTCTTGCTTCTTACTTTAAATGAACACAAGGTGGACTATTACACATCACTTGTAGTCCCGCTTTTGCTAAGTTCTGTTAAATTATTACGAATTTATTTCTAAATCACATCGTTGAATGTCACATCATCACATAGTCAAACAGCCGATTTTTTTTCAGGTAGTTCTAGAATTCAAGCTCATCATCGTACCGGGTCACCTCTAGTTGTTTAAGTACCGTAAATATTTTTTAAAGATAACTAAATTCTCGTGAAGATGACAGCTGGTTGTTAGAAATATTTTTTTAAGTGTAATTTTAATATAAACTTCCGTCTGTATTTACTATCATTCTTACTAGGATTTTGCTTAGCATTTGAATCCAGAATTTCTTAGAAGCATTTTGTAAGTCTCACACAAAAAAGAATCATAATATGTAAAAAAATTAGGACGATAATCAAACCTACTTCCGTTGACATAGAGACACTACCTAAACACAATTTAGGGATCGACGCTTACTGAGTATAATTTTATTTTCCACATGACCTTTGTAAATCACATTCTAGCCACATTGCATATGCAAAACGAAAATATGTTAATGTCACCCACACTGTATGTTATAGAGGTAGGTATGACATACATACATACATACTTATATGGTAGGACCCGAGGTCGTAGCAAAAACAAGATCATTTTACGCTGAAATATATATGAAATATGTGTTTTGTTCGAATGTTTGGATATTTTATGGAAATTCCCTCGTATAAATTGTTTGGTAATTCCATTGAGTTTGTCTATAGGTTGTTAGGTTTAACTATAAAAAAATGTTTAGATGTAAATAATTATAAATCTGACTTACATGAACTACTAATTGTTGTATCATCATAAAACTTGGCAATTATATGTAGATTTACGTTGTATCCTCCACATAGCAGGGTAGGCACAGAGAATCTAGTGTTGAGACACTCCGTTCCCCACATTCCGTCGAGTTTTTCGAGGAACTGCGTGTTGAATAGACGATCTCGACGCCGGGATTTTGCCTTGATGTCAGAGCGACGAAATAAAAATATTAAATATCTGGGTCACTGGGTCACTGAAACTTTGTCAGACACGGTGGATATAGAAAGAGAACGTAGGGCGCTGTCTGTCCGCTGTAACATGTTGATTCACAGATTCGCACGTTGTAGCCAACAGGT
>DWQW01005578.1:0-17572 GCA_018249695.1 Heliconius erato demophoon
TACAGCTGCGGAGTATAGAGGAGCCGCAGGGAGGCGCGGGTGGAGTGCCCGCGCCGACCTGCTACGACGCGGAGTGCGCCCGCACAGAGGCCTGGCTAGATGAGAATCAAGAGTTCGTGCATGATTATTTCTTAAGGTAAACTTTATTAATAATTTCACATTTTACCTAAAACATAAAATAAGATAAATAAAATCAGCTGCACGCTGTATCCCGCACTCAGCAGGTTAGGCTGAGGGAAGAGTGTTAAGACACTCCGTTCACCACTTTCCGCCGAATTTTGGAGGCATGGCGTGCTGAGTGGCGACTCTATAGGGAGAGGAGTATTGTTATTGAAGTAACGTTTGTGAATGAGTGATGAAAGAATGGCAAAAAACGATAAAACGTGAAGTTACGTTTAGAAGTACCATGTAGCCTATAGTGTAGGTATTAGGTACACTGTATTTTACAACACATAATTAAAATTAATTCACTTAATTTGTTTGTTCTAACTATATATTTGTGTTTTGATATATTTTTTTAAATATTATATCTAAATATTATAATTTTGAATGCATTTTTTTTAAATCAACTAATTTTTTCACTTGTTTCAATACATTATAGAGCAAATCTAATCAGTATTTTAGGTACCAGTTAAAACTAAGCTGAAAGTTTCTTCCAATACTTCCACTCCTCTAATGAATGCCAAAGTTTGCCTTTTAGCAAGACCGACAGATATAGAGAAATAAACTATATTTTCTTACTTTTATTACCAACGGAATGTATAGTATTGAGGCCATCGTGGTCCAGAGGTGCAAGGGTATGATTGTAACGCGACGGTTGTGGGTTCATTCCCCACTCGAAATTAATTATTGTTTATTAATATTTTTATTTAGACACTGCTGTGTGTGGGATACAGTGTGAAGTTGATTAAATTTTATTTAATTCATATACAGTTATACCCTAAATTTTACTTAAAGTTGAGAATTTTCTTTACTTTATGAAATATTTTAAAAGTTTAATATACTTATATGTGATAAAACACGTAAAAGCGACGTTTCATTTCGCTACTTATTTTGAAGCGTAAAACAAAAATGTAGCTTCTGTTTAATTTTGTGCGACATTTTGTAATTATTTTAAGATTTATCTTGTTTATAGTTAAAATGTCTTTAATATTTTTCATTTTTTTCCAAACCACATATTTATTATGTTTTTTCGAAAATTATGAGGAAATTTTTCGTAGTATTTATAGAACTTGCTTTTTTTGTGTGACAGTTTAATAAAAAGACAAGGCCTTGATATTTAATTCACTATTATATTTACAAAGTAGCTGTTGTAGTAATGATATATGTATAATGAAAATATGAACAAGCTATAAAAACTTGTTTCCTCATTAAACTATATTTATAAAGATAAATTAATAAATATACACATAAAAAAAATCTTTAGAAGCATATGTGTTGTATTGCCCACGTATATTATTCTTAAAATGTTATTTCTATATGAAAATGTTCTGTTATATTATTTATTCATTTATTACAATAAATAAGCATTTTTTATAATTTTTTAATTGTAAATAACCTTGTAAAATAAGTAAAGAAACTCAGGTAGCCATATTTTATAAATATCAAACTTTGACCGTCAGCTGTTGCGTCAGAATGCAATGAAAAAGATATCATAGCTGCTGATCTTTTGCTCTCTGGATTGGACTTAGCACGTTAGTATCTAAATACAGACCAACGGAAAATATATTTTATCACTAAGAAAATAGAGGCCAGTCGTGGCGCAACGGCACGAGGTATGACTGTAAAATCGACTGGTTGTGGGTTCGATTCCTACTCGAAGAGATGACATATTTACTTAAATTTATATTTCCATTTCTTCGCTCTGGTGTCGAGGTTAAGCGCGGCGTTGAGTTCTGCCACTCAACACGCATTGCCTCCAGAATTCGGCAGAAAGTGGGGGAACGGAGTATCTTAACACTAGGTTTCCTCTGCCTACCTGTTGTGTGCCGGATACAGAGTGAAGCAGATTTTTTACTACGAAGAGAAAAACCAATGTAAATATGGTATTTAAAAAAATATAATTTACTTATTATGATTTTAGCAGGTAAATCGACCTGACTAAGTGATCACTTCTCAACACGGAAATTCACGCCTTCAGAATTTGACGGAAAATGGTGAACGGAGTGTCTTAACACTAGGTTCCCTCTGCCTTCCCTGATGTGCGGAGTACAGCGTGAAGCTAAAAAAACTATTTGGCGTTTCAATATTCGTATTCAAAGAGAGTTCTTAAGAGAATTTTAGAGGCATTTTACTATGCAGAGGCATTTTATTATTTTACATGGTGCTCAGAAAATAGATAAAATTTTAATGAAATAGATTAACTTTTCAAAAGTGTGATATGTCCATACATTATTATGTTTATGTTAAAATATGCATAGCATCGGAAACTATTATATCTCTATACAAAGTTCTGTTTGACGTTTCCTCTGTTGACTGTTAAGGCCTTGCGGCGTACTGTATACGGAAATCCATTATAGGTTTAAATTGAAAAGTTTATTGTAGTATTGCGTGTAAAGTGACGTAACCATGCGCCGTGCTTTGTCTTGTTATACAGCCAGGAAATGTAAATAAGTTACCCCCGAATGGGCATCGCACCCACAACCGTCGGGCTTACCAGACGCTGTGCCGCTGCACCGCGACGACCCCTTATAATAAAAGTTTATAATATACATCAAAAATATATTTAATTCCTATCAAATTAAATACATATATGTATATGTATGTGTGTAGTTATAGTATAGGTAAATAGTTATACTATACCAACTAGCAAGTGAGTAATATAACAAGGTTATTTTTGAGGCCGTCGTGGTCCGGGGCCACAAGCGACGTTTGTGGGTTCGATTCCCAGTAGGGGGAATGTATTATTATTCATTTACATTTTCATTTCTTGGCTCTGCCACCAACCACAAGCTCGGTGTTGAGTTCCGCCAATCAACACACAATGAATCAAAAAAATCGGCGAAAAGTGAGGAACGGAGTGTCTTAACACTAGGTTTCCTCTGTCTACCCTGCTATATACGAGATACAGCGTGAAGCTGTTTATTTTTTATTATTTCGTTTGTTAAATTGACACAGTGATAACGTGAATTAATTTTATCATCGGTTTATTACTGTGTGATTGACGTTTAAATTATTTTGCTGCTGTAATTTTTAATATTGTATAAATAATTTTTTAATCTTTTACATTTTTTACTATTAATTGTGTAAAAGCCTAGTTTATGCTAATTCCATTTAGTTTATAATGGTTATTTTTGTATTCTTAGTCTATCTTCTTAGAAACAAGTCTGTTTTTACCGTAACAAAAAGAAAAAGAGTAGACATACCTACATACATATGTATGTAGGTAAGTCTACTCTTTTTCTAATTACGTAGAATTATTTATTTTTCTTCACGAGGGATATAATCCCGCATGTATCAGAGTAGGCAGAAGGAGCCTAGTGTTAAGACACTCCGCTTCCCACTTTGCGTCGAATTCTGGAGGCATTGCGTGTTGATTGGCGGAACTCAACGCAGTGTTTTGCCTCGACACCAGAGCAAAGAAAATATTAAATATTCCATTTCCTCGAGTCGGAATCGAACTCATAACCTGTCGCGTTTACAGTCGCACGCTGGTTTGCTCCAAGTTTGCGCCTCAACATTCTTTAGCATCTCCTACGAGTACAAATTGAATTTTCATTTTTGATTCTATATATGTTATAGCATCCCTGTAAATTGTGTTACTGTTTCAGTTCAATGCTATTTCTAGAAAACACACTGTGGTAACTTTTTTTTTATTTCTAGAGCTTTTGTTGTATTTTTCTAGTTTGGACACCAAAACAGTTTTAAAAATTATATTTTAAGATTTAGATTTTCATATCAAACGAAATCCAACACCTCGAGGCTTTTACTGTACTTTTATTTCCCTCTAGAACAGAGGTTCCTAACCTTTTCTTGATCAAGAACCATTTTTATAACATTCTTGGTAGCAGGGACCACTATGCATGTAGGTATAGTAAAAATTATCTGTGATAATCAAACAGAATTTTCGCCCAACATCCCCAGTCATAAAATTAAAATCGTTCGCGGACCATATTTAGGCGTCTGCGGACTACTGGTTGGGAACCAGTGCTCTAGAACAAAATACCAATAAGCTTATACAATCTATGTCTGAAATTCTAATACAATATGTTATTCTAGAGGACCTCTTTCTCTTTCCGTTTGAAGTCTACACGTACATCTCGAACTGTCCGACCTCATGAGGCATCAATTTTAGTGTCACGTGGTGGTAGGTCTATAAACTTATTTTCAAAAATATCTGTTAATTAAACAAAGCGGTAAATTACATTTTTATAACAAAATTATTGCGAATATCAAATCTATTAATATAAAACGATTACATTCGGCCATCCGGCTTCGAGCAATCTCCTGATACACGATTACTTAGAAAAACATTAAAAAAAATAACAACATTATTTTATAAAATAATTACACCAAAATGTTAAACATTTTATCTTACCTGTTTCGTATATTTATTAAGAATATCTAACCAATAGACTGCACTAATTCTTTTAACTGCACTTAAATTCAGACTGGAGTAACTTATTACTAGTTTCTATTTACTACTCGAGGCCAATCGTGGCGCAGCGGCACAAAGTGTGACTGTAAAACCAACTGGTTGTGGGTTCGATCCCCACTCGAGGAAATGAAATATTTATTTAAATTTATATTTCCATTTCTTCGCTCTGGTGTCGAGGCTAAGCGTGGCGTTGAGTTCTGTCACTCAACACGCAATGCCTCCAGAATTCGGCAGCAAGTGGAGAACGGCGTGAAGCTTTATTTTATTTTATTTGATGTTATTCTATTTACTTTCATTTTAAAAACTACCCTTAAAATAAACTTTAACATAAATCTTTTTCCTCCACTTAAATAATATTCTAAAGTTTTTTTTATCAAAGTCAACATTTAATAAGAAATTGCGAGTATTTATTTAAGGAACGATTCCTATCTAACCTTTTAGTTGAAAGCCCAGAGAGTACACGTTACCTTATAATTTGATCTGATATAAGAATTATAAAGGCTTCTTGCTTGTCGGTAGTGGCTGTCGTAAAAAAGAGAATTTAATCTAGTTTTACCTTTTAAAAAAATACTATATCATATTAAATTAAATATTCTCTATGAACCGTCAATTTCTCATACGTGTGTGTGAACATCCCTTGACCCAACTACTAAACTGCGTATTGATTAAATAACACAAATAGTTTTTTTTTTATATTGGTAACTCAGAATGTGTTAATGCCATCTCATTTAATAAATAGAGGTCAGTCGTGTCGCAACGGTCCAAGCGTGTGACTGTAAATGCAACAGGTTGTGGATTCGATCCCCACTCGAGCAAATGAAATGGTAAATATTTTCATTTCTTTGTTCTGGTGTCGAGGCAAAGCGCGGCGTTAAGTTCCGTCACTCAACACGCAATGTCTCCAAAATCGGCGGAAAGCGCAGTGTCATAAGTGGTGTTCAGTTCTGAGACTCAACACGCAATGTCTGTAGAATTCGGCAGGAAATAGGGAAGGGAGTGTCTTAACTCTAGGTTCCCTTTGCCTACCCTGCTGTATGCGTGATGCAGCGTGAAGCTGAAAAAACAATAATAAATAACATGTACGCACAATAAATAAATAATGATATTATTACAACAATAAGGAAGATATAACGTACAAACTTTAGTGTCGCTCTTAACAAGGCAATCTCGTAAACTCTTTAATAAATTTAAACACAACCAGATAACACTGCCTCGCGGTGGTGCTCTACGGATTACGTTAGTTTATAATGAAACTATAATACGGAGTTCCTCTGATTGTCCGTTTCGTAATTTAACCTCGTTTCGTTTGGCGTGATTTGTTTTGGCCTATTTGTCTATTAGTTCCATACTGTTTCCCGTACATGGCAGGGGAGGCCGAGGGAAGATAGTGTTAAGACACTCTGTTCCCCATGTTCCGCCGAACATTTTTAGGCATTGTGTTTTGAGGTGCGGGCCTCCAATGCCGCGCTAATTGAAAATTTTCTTAATTTCTTGATTAAATTAATTTTATAGATTATACATTACATTGTTCTTTGACCATCCATTTAAAGATATTGCGTGCTGTGGCTGGTATGACGGAGCTCAATATACCATTTCGTTTGAAAGGTACGAAGAAAATTATAAATATACATATTTGTTCGTGTACAATCAACCACTTCTAAACTCGCAAAAAAACATACAATTAAAAAAAAACGTAAAACTAACTATATGGATGTTATTTATTTTTTTCTGTAAGAAGTAATTGTTTAGACTTACATACATTAGCTCAGACATCACAACAAAGTTATATTTTAGCTTGACTTTTATATTTTACAATGACGATAACATGGTATGGTATTATCGGTGATGAAATAACTATCACAACCAATATTTCAAATTTATACCGAGTATTCTACCTTAAAATTTAAATATTTACACGCTTAACTTTTACTTGATAAATATATTTTTTAGCTTCACGCTGTATCCCGCACATGAAAGGGAAGACGAAGACAATCTGGGAACCTAGTGTTAAAACATTCCATCCGCATTAAGACCCTTCCGTTTCCCACTTTCCGTCGAATACTGGAGACATTCGTATTGAGTGGCGAAGCTTAATGTCACGCTTTACCAGAGCAAGGAAATGAAAGTTTTAAATAAATAATTTTGTTGTCCTTATAAATTTACAAATGTATTTAATTTGATTTTTTTTTTCAATTTATTATTATAATAACAATATATATAACATCTAAAAAACTAAAAAAGTTTGTAATGATGTTAAAAATGTTCTTAAATTACACAATTTTAATTTACAATAAAGTTAAATAATACATCATATTTAACACTATTATTCACAGTAAATTTATTAAAAACTTAATTAATGAAATAAATACTTAAATAAATAAAGTTAAAAACTATTGACAAAATATTTTTTTTAATACTTTTTTAATAAATGATGATTTATGATTATATAAATGTATCTGATGTCCACAGGAAGGCGACGCGGCAGGTCGTAGACGCGTGGCTAGTGTCACACGCCACGCCACCCAGCGCTGAACTCGCGTCCCCATCGCGGGCTGGCTCCGGTTCCGGCGCTACTACACCCGTTAGGTATTTATGAATGTCTAATATAATATTAAAATTCAAGTTGATGTAGAAAAATAATAAATCAGCTTCACGCTGTTAAGACCAGTAGTGGCGCAGCGGCACAAAGTGTGACTGTAAAACCGACTGGTTGTGGGTTCGATCCCCACTCGAGGAGATGAAATATTTACTTAAATTTATATTTCCATTTCTTCGCTCTGGTGTCGAGGCAAAGCGCGGCGATGAGTTCGGCCACTTAACACGCAATGCCTCCAGAATTCGGCAGAAAGTGGGGAACGGAGTGTCTTACACTAAGTTCCTTCTGCCTACCCTCGTGTGCGGGATACAGCGTGAAGCTGACAGCGTGAAACTTCACGCTGTATCCGGCATACAGCAGTGTATGCAAAGGGAAATTAGTTTTAAGACACTCCGTTTTCCATTTTCCGCCGAATTTTTCGAGGCATTGCGTGTTGAGTGGAGGAACTCAACGCCGGGCTTTACTTTTGCCTTAGTTCCAGAGCGAAGAAATGAAAATATTAATAAATAATTCATTCCCTCAAGTGGAGATCGAATCTACAATGGTTGCGTTACAGTCACACCTTTATGCCTCTTCGCCACGATGGTCTCCTTTATAATAATTAATGATTATTAAAAAAGTAAAGTTCCCTAGCTGACAGAAATTAAGTAGGTAATAGCCTATTAGCAGCCCATACCTTCCCAAAAGGACCCCTCTGTGTGACGTTCGAGCACATTCAGTTAGTTAATTGACTTAATCGCATTATGCCTTCCTTTGTTGTACCCATTATGATATGAATGCAGGATCACGTACAAACGCTAATATTATGCTTGTGTCTAATTTATATCAAATTATAATCATTAATATTAATAGTTATTTTTTATTTCTTAATTGAGTTAAGTCATGGCGCAGGGGCACAAGTTTGGGGTTCGATTTCCACTCTAGGAAATGTAATGTTTAATATTTTCATTTCATCGCTCTCGCGTCGAGATAAAGTGCGGCGTTATGTACCGCCATTCAACACGCAATGCCACTAAAATTCGGCGGAAAGCGCAGTATTGTAACACTAGGTTCCCTCTGGCTACGCTGCTACATAAGCGGAAAAAACGAATATATTTTACAGTATCAGGTTTTATTTTTCTTAGGTATTGTATTTGTAGTAGATAGTGTATTTTAACTATTAAGAGTAGAAACTGCTTACATTTTTGTTCTATCTTTGTCTTTCTAAAGTGTAACATATAGCTGGGAAGGCAGAGGGAACCTTGTGTTAAAATACTCCATTCCCTACTAAGTGAATATTTAATATTGAAATGTTTTAACAATGTAATTCTAATTTAAAACTAATATATATAGTATATTATTGGAGCGTCAATAATCCGCCTTATCCGAGACGCCCTAACCTGCTCTTGTACTTGTAGCCTTCATCAATCTTATGTCACCCCACTATAGCTACCCTACAGTTAGGGTTGTTACATACATACAACACGTGAAAAACTATTTATATTTTTTTTTACGCTGTATCCCGCACACAGCAGGGTAGGCAAAGGGAACCTAGTGTTAAGACACTCCGTTCCACACTTTCTGCCGAATTCTGGAGGCATTGCGTGTTGAGTGGCAGAATTCAACCCCGCGATTAACCTCGACACCAGAGCGAAGATATGGAAATATAAATTTAAACTACTACTAAATAGGCGGCCTATAAATAAAATTAATATTTATATTTAAAACTAAATAAATTATTATAAAAATTGGAGAACAAGAGGATCTATCCGAATGCAATAATAATTTTAATACTATATCATGATTTATTTTATTTATTTACTATATCAATATGTGTAACTAAATGAGAAATGAAATAAAACAAAACGAGATTAGACAAAGTATGGTGTTGAGTTGATCGTAGTGACCTTTTTTTATGTATTTTTTTATGAAAATTTTAATTAAATACTAGCTTTTAGTAAAATGTGAATATTTTCTATGATGACAACCCTTATATTACTCTACTCAGCTTAAATAGATTGCCGGCCACACTTGCAAATGTGCGACAGAAAAATATTTTATATCAACATTTTTTAGAAGAGGAGAAAAAAAAATATACATTTTGTTCAAAGTTAAAATCATATGTAGAAAAACTACTAGATTTTCAAATTGATCGTATAATTTTTTTCCCTTTTTTAAGGCTTCACTTCATGAGATAATCGTGGCGCAGGGGCACAAAAGTGTGAGTGTAACGCTTAGGTTGTGGGTTCGATTCGAACTCGGGGATAATATTTTCATTCTTTCGCTTCGATACTTGAGTTCCGCCACTCAACACGCAATGCCTCAAATATTCGATGGAAAGTGGGAAACGGAGTGTTTTATCACTAGGTTCCTACTGTCTACCCTGCTGTGTGCGTGATACAGCGTGAAGCTGTTTATTCTTTTTTTTTTAAGTAAAAGAAATCTCTATTAACATAATTGTCAAATTATAACAAAATTGAATGTAAAAGATGTTTCTTAGAAAAAATGCGTGAAATAGCAGAGTATCAGGGACAAAGGATGAATAAATAAATGTTACCTGGCAGCAGTTATATTTAACGTTTATATCAATAGAGTAAAAAAAATATTATATTATATGAAATTATATATACTGTTATTATTATCATAAATTTGCCGTCGTCTTTAGGACTTCGACCTAAATGGATTCCAAAATATTCCTAAAAATGTGTTTCTAAATCGATAAATTAATAAAAATATGTATGTTTTTCTCTATGTTTATCTTAAATATAATTTAAAAACAATAAGTTTGATATCAATAATAAATTATAACTTAATTATTACTAATTGGGTCGTTTAGATTAATTTTTGTAACGGACGTCTAAGAGACTCTTTTATCTATTCAACAACTGCGTACGCATCCGTTTTACCTAAATACGCAGTAATTACCGAAAATTTCCATATATTAGAACTGCTCACTAAAAATATATTTCTTTAAATATGATACCGTAGTGGTGGTTTTCAGTTCGATTCTCACTTGGAGGAATGACATTGAATATTTTTTAAACATTTTTAAAGTGTTATTCCACACTCAAGAAAGAAAAATACTTATTTAGAAAACGTATAAAAATTTCCTAAGTGTGGAATAACACTTTAAAAATGTTTAAAACATATTTAAAAAATAGTATTCTCTCTTGCCAAACGATAATTCTCAGTAATTATCTTTGGGTAGCGGAAATTTCTAAAAATCTCCCGACAGAGATACTAACAACATAAATAAGTTGTAACAAGCGCATAAAAATTTCGACGCAGCTCGGCGAGAACGCATGGCTTAGTGGTCAGAGCGCCTGGTCGGTTTCCAGGAGGCGCGGGTTCGAGTCCCGCTGCGTTCAAAATATTTTTATACGTTTTCTAAATAAGTATTTGCCATTGAATATTCTGGTAAACTCTGGTAAATAGGCATGACGTTAAGTTCCGCCACTCAACACGCAATGTCTCTTGAATTCGGCGGACAATGCGTCTTAATGAGAACGGAGTGTCTCAACACTAAATTCTCAGGCCCTCTGCCTACCTTATTTTTTTAAACATGATAAAATATTTTCAAAGTTTAAGTTATATAACTGTATCCATTGTTTAAATAAGGAAGTCTTTGTGTTATGCGAGTTGGCGTCAGTCTAGAGAACTAAAGTAAGACGTTTGAAACCTGTAATAAAAACCTCTTGGCACTGTAATACGAATGGTATTTCGAGGTGTGAAAAACGTCTTTAGTGAAACCTTCATTTGCTATCTCGGAGTTTGTACTAAGAATTTATTAAGAATTTGGATACTGATCTTAAAATGGTTGTGTTTTTTTAACGTCTGGCTGATTTTTTTTTACTTGATTTATTTTTTAATTTATGTGACAGGTACTATAATTTATTATACTTAAATTTGTGTACAGATATTTTGTTGAGGATGGACTTTAGCTCTGAACGTATATGTTCGTGTAAAGTTTTTTTTTAGTATACGATTTTATTTAGTATATACGAGTACTCATTGTGTGCCAGTCGTGGCGCAGGGGCACAAAGTGTGACTGTAAATTCGACTGGTTGTGGGTTCGATCCCTACTCGAGGAAATGACACATCTATTTACATTTATATTTTCATTTCTCTGCTCTGGTGTCAAGGTTAAGCGCGGCCTTGAGTTCCGCCACTCAACATGTAATGCCTCCAGAGCTTGGTGGAAAGTAGGGAAAGGAGTGTCTTAACACTAGATTCTCTCGTCCTACCTTGCTGTAAGCGGATTTCAGCGTGAAGCTCACTTGATAAATTGAATAATTATACATAACACCAGAACTCAGCGGAAAATGGAGAACGGAGTGTCTTAACACTAGGTTTTCTCTGCCTACCCTGCTATGTGCGGGATACAGCGTGAAGCTGATTCGATTTTTGAATGTGTCATAATAATTTTAATAATTATACACAATTACAATTCTCTAATACAATATTTCATTAAAATACAAAATTTCGGCTCGTAAACGGGTCGCTATCAGTCCATTTCCCAAGTGGCGGCGGTAGATTACACGTTGGCGTTTCACATTATCTCTATATCTAATATAATATATTGCAACCATGAAACACAATTTTGCATGAAATTGCTAATTAACATATTATTTGGCAAATTTCCCTGATTTTATCATATTGTGGTCGAATATTTTATGTATGTTGGCTATGAGGCATAAATGGAAGAACGTGCCTGAATGTATATGTGGATGTGATGTTTGTGGATACAAATCTGATTTGGGGTACTGTTTATATTTATTACATAATATATGTTTGGGTTAAGATGAATATATATAAAAGCGTCGTCAAAACGGAGTATTCTAGTGTATCTGGATTAGGATATATATGAAATATTTAAACAAGGAAAACCAGGAAAAGATAACAAAATTCATTGAGACTTGAGTTACATGTCTCATTTGGGACGAATCCCATTTGAGATATTGCTTATATTTATTACATATGTTAGGATAAATAGTTGAATTGCGGCGTTGAGTTCTCTCCTAAGTGCAAAAAGGAGTATTCTAGTCTAGCCTAGTATATATGTGATAAAATAAAGTTTAAGAACTAAACCCAGACTACTAAAACACGCTCTAAAAAGTACGAAACAAGAAAATTATTATGTACAAACCATTAAAAATTTACCGACTATTAAATAAACAACTTACTTATATGTTTCATATTTTAACGTATTTTATAAGTCATACTGATATAGATATGTTTAATATCGCATTTTAGTTTATTATGCAGAGCCGATCTAATATAGCAGTTAAGATTTTATTGTTTTACACTGTATTTAACTAGGTTAGAAGTGATTTTATAAATTCTTGCAATTATCAGGTGATTGCAAGCAAAGCCAGGAGTACCAGCTAATAATGCTTAGATGTTTGAAATGTGCCAAGAAAGCTCTTTCATTTTATATCCCATACGACACAGTAAAGATTTTTTTTTTTGGTTTTTTTACTTTTAGATCCCTAGAGGGCTCTGTAGTCAATTTAATGTGACGTCATATAGCCTATAACCAACTTACGATCAAGAGGCTTCTTACGACACCTCATTTGTCTAATTACGATAATTAGTTCAGAAGTTATGAGGAAACAGATCAACATTCATACCCACGTATACATGTACATACATGCAGATCAAAATAATACCCCTCGTTGTTACTTTGCCGTAGTCGGATATAAATAAACGAGATAAGACAGAAATAGAAAGTAAAAGTCATTGGGACGTGTGTTGACAACAATTTTGATGATTATCATTTTATTTATCGATAATTATTGATGATACTATATTAGGTGTTGTTATTTCCTACGTGACAAGTACGGCTATGAATAACCTCATTTTAAAATACTAGTGGGACTGATTGACGTTTTTCTGTTTAGTAAAAAAACGTCATAATGACTATGACATTTTAAATTTAACAATTTTTTTTTAATCATGTGTTTTTTTATTTTCTTTAAATTTTTTCACTAATCTACGACTGAGTTGTAGTTTGTTACTTTGTAGATATTTCGCTTTTTCCTATGTTTTTTTTTTTATATCCTTAGACTCTAAGAGATTTAATTAGTAAACTCATCCCTTTAGCTATCCTGCTATATGCTGAATACAACGTGAAGATGATAAAAAAAATCAGGTAAAATAATTTTTGCTCAGGAGCCACATCATAATAAGATCTTTGATTTTCACAATTTTTTCACATTTGTAATGAAACTCTTAAACTAGATTAATCGATTATTTAGTTATACGTATATGTTTTTAAAAACCAGACATTTCTAATACTTTGCAATAAGCAGTTATTGGGTGAACGTAAACTGTGTAATCCTGTTTAATAGTTTAATTTAAAGCCATATCCTCATTATTAATTTTGGTGATTTTGTTCATGGCGTTAATTTTTTACAGCATTTTAGAAAAACATCTTTCATTTACAAATTAAGAGAAATTACTTTCTTTATAATAATAAAATCACAAGTATCACAGAATCCACACAAAAATACGTTTGAAAATTTCGTTTTAATAAAAATGGCGATCGTAAAAATAGAATGTCGTTATAGCGGTGCTTGCAGATTCGCAAAAAAACAAATACCAAATTTTGGCCATTGAGACTTCGTTTACTGCCGGATATCCATACTTTAACTCTGTTTTTTTTGCCAAAAAATGCTCCAAACATATTTTGCTAGGTAGTTGTATGATTTCGTTCTAGATAAAAAAACGTTCTTTACATAATTTATTTTTCTTTTTTATAAATTATTAAGACAGATTTTTTGGCCAGGCCAGTCGTGGCGCAAGGTGCACAAAGTGTGACTGTAAAACCGACTGGTTGTGGGTTCGATCCCCACTCGAGGAGATGCAATATTTATTTAAATTTATTTCCATTTATTCGCTCTGGTGTCGAGGCAAAGCGCGGCTTTGAGTTCTGCCACCCTGCCACCCTGCTGTGTGCGGGATACAGCGTGAAGCTGTTTTAGACAGATTTTTGTAAGAAGAGTAAGATGATAATTAGTCATGTACGTTTCTATACAATGTAAAATTTTTATATAAATACGTACATTGATACTCAATACGCAAAATATAAACAGCTATATCTTATTTTAAATTTAGAATTATCAAATAAGCAAGCATTGCCAAGTCTCTTGAATAGTCCATTGATGTAACAAGTGACATCATGTTATTGTGTTTTTGCCATTGTTATTTAATGTTTGTAGTTATTAATAATTAATATTTAATTAATTTAATTATTTAACAAGGTAACTGTAAAGGGTTACGGTTTTGTTCGATTCCCACTCAAAGGATCTTCTTTTAATTTCTTCGCTCTGAGAACAAGACCAGACGCGGCGTTTAGTTGCACGCTATGTCACAAAAATTGAGCGTAAACTAGAGAACATAATGGGTTTCCTTTGTCTATTGTATATCGCAATTTCTTATTTATATGATTACTGTATATGCTTATGAGCTTAATTTTAAAAGGAAATAGATATCAGAATGATTTTTATTTTTTTCTTAAATTAAGTGACATCAGAATTATAAATACATTTAAATAAGAATTTAGATCTAAATCTTAAAATAGTATCGCTTATTAAAGATAAGACCTCTTGTGTCGCTATGTATCTAAATAATACTGTAGTAAACCCGGTAATGCTGAAGAGGCCAATCTTAATTGGCAACAAAATGTATCAATTGAACATTTTCGATAGATATAAGTATGGATGAGTCTGTAATATTTTTTTTCATATAATAAAAAAATAAATAAAACAAATAATATTTCTATTCATAGGAAGATCTCAGCGCACGAATTCGAGCGCGGTGGGCTGTTGAAGCCCTTGGTGACCACAGTCGACGGCACCCCAACCTTCCTTGGTGACCAGCCACCGCACGCCACGCCGTCGCGGCCGCAGCGGCGGTCGAGGCACGAGCTGCGACAGCTGGATGAGAAGGAACTTATATTTGAATTAGTGAGTAAATTAAGTAAATTCTTTGTATATTGTAAAAGTGTCTAGAGCTAGGGCCACTATGTTTTTAAAATGTTTAACTGTTAAAAACCTATATTAATATTATGAAAAGTTTATTTTATTGATCGTGTTAATCTTAGGTATCCATTGTTCGAATTGAAAAAAAAATGTTAGGTATGTATTGCTTCATCGCTATACATACGTCACGTTAATCGTTTCGAGGCCAGTGGTGGTATGAGTTCGATGTCGACTCGAGGAAATAAAATATTTAATATTTTAATTTAATAGGAACGGAGCTTCGTAATTCTAGGTCCCCAGGTTCCCTCTGCCTAAACTGCTATGTGCGGAATACAATGTGAAGCTAAACAAATATTAAAAATATATAGAGCCCGAAAAAAAATGTAATTATGACATAAGGAAGTACTTATATAAGTATAAAATGTCTCCTTTAATATAAAACTGTGGCGGCGCGTGCAGCTTTGCCCGTTTATTTGCATCAATATATTAATTTCGTGACTCTGGTGTGGAGGCAAAGTGCGGCATTGAGTTCCGCCACTGAACACGCAAAGTTTCCGAAATGAGAACGAAGTGTCTTAACACTAGGTTTCCAAGATCCCTCAGCCTATCCTGGTATGTGCGGGATACTGCGTTCAGATCATTGTAACCTTAGAATTTGTAATGTTTCAAATAATCCTCCTAGTTACTTCACTCAAGTGAAAACTAGTTATTTATGTAGAAGCACTTTGAAGTAAAGCTATAAATTAATTTACAAAATTAATTAAATTTTACACCTTAAATATAAAATATATTGAAATTATAATAAAAATCGGCAACATTCGATATTTAATAATGTATTCGTTTTGTAGAGTCATTCTTTATATGGCACGTCAGTTGGTACCGATAACGTCCAAGTTTGAAATATTGAACTAGAGAAAGTATAAAATTTACTCGAATGCTAGAATTCAATATAAATGTATTTTTTCATGAAAGAATATTAAATTACTAAACTCAAAAAAGAGACCGTCGTCGCGCAGGTGCACAAGCATGCGACTGTAAACGCGACGACTGTGGGTTCGATTCCCACAAGTGGATAGAGTCAGTGAATTATGCCACTCAACACGCACTCGCCTCGAGAATTCAGCGGTATGTAGGGAACGGAAGCGTTTTAATAGGAACGAAGCTTCGTAATTTTAGGTCCCCAGGTTCCTTCTGCCTACCCTGCTATGTGCGGAATACAATGTGAAGATAAAAAAATATTAAAAAATATATAGAGCCCGAAAAAAAATGTAATAATGACATAAGGAAGTGCTTATTATATAAGTATAAAATGTCTCCTATTGTATATAAGACTAGAGGGCGCGCGCAACTTCGCCTGATTATTTGCACCCTTACATTCTAAAAAAACCACGAAACACGTGTTTAATAAAATATTTTTAACAGTCTGAATTTAATTTTTTATAAAAATTGGTAGCGATTTAAAGATTGTTCCCATATAAAATTTCAACCTTTTATTTGAACCCTTACGGGATGAATTCTAAAAAACCATGAAACACGTGTTCAATGAAATATTTTTAAGAGCCTGTATTTTAAATTTTATAAAAATCTGTGCCGATTTAAAAAAAATCCATACAAACTTTCAACCCCTATTTTATCCCTTTAGGGTTAAAATTTTTCAAATTCTCTTCTTAGTGGATGTCTAGATTACGAAAATAAACATCTCTCCAAATTTCACGTTTCTACCATCAGCGATTACGGCTGTGCGTGCGTCTTACCTCAATCAGTCAGATACATGTCCTTTTATATATATAGATAATACATGTAAAAAATATATTATTACGTATTGAGTAGTGTAAATTGCTTACCAACTGTTCGTTGGAATAATAATAGACTTGAAACTCGATCTGTCCATAGAAGATTCAATTTACAATAGAGGCCCTGTAGAAGGCGCGTGCCCACTACGGTCGAAGCTGATGTGGATTATAACGACCTCCCTTGGTTTATATTGTAATTTTTTTAAGTTAACTTAACTTAGGTTCACGCTGTATCCCTAGCGCGTTAGTCGGAGAGAACGGAGAGCCAAACGCTACGGTCTCTACATGCTTCTTTAACCTCGTTCGTTTTTTAAAGATATTATTATATTTGCATTATATTATTATTTACTAAAAAAATATATTTCCATTTCTTTGCACAGCAGAGTAGGCAGAGGGAACCTAGTGTAAGGACACTCCGCTCCCCACTATCCGCCGAGTTCTGGAGGCATTGCGTGTTCAGTGGCGGAACTGAACGCCGCGCATTGCCTGGACACCAGAGCGAAGAAATGAAAATAAATATTTCGTTACCTCGAGTGGGGATCGAACCCACAACTAGTCGCGTTTACTGCCCCTGCGCCACGACCGGCCTGTTTATAGAGGTTTTTTTTTTTTTTTTTTTTTTTTC